>CM076582.1:3951005-4156496 GCA_034641835.2 Pinus albicaulis | reverse complement strand
ATTGCTCCTATGAAGTTCAATTTGATCTAATTCATGAATGGCATCTGCATCCAGTTCAAGATCTGTTTCAGAATAATCTGCCACTGATTTTGGCTCAACCACTGTAGGCTTCAAGAATGAAATTACCAATTTATTGGATGAATAATCAAATGTTGAAAGAAGCCTGTCTTTGTTTCCAGACTTTTCCTTAAGAAATCTAGAATGAGCTTGATTCTTGAGCTCTTCATTCTTCTCTTTAATCTTTCTGAATCTGATCTAAATCTTTGACTCTGTATTGTCAGTTTCCTGAGAAGAAGGAGGCAAATTGACAGTAGCCTGGTTTTCCTTCATGACTGTATCTTTTTGTTGTGTTCCAATTTTTACATTTTGAAGCTCTTTTAATGTTTGAGTGACTATTATTGTTGCTTCATCATTTATATCAATATTTAAAACCTTATCCTTTTCTTCTTCTGTTGACTTGCTTCTTTTACTATAAGGAGTTCTGAATTTTATGTCCTCAATAGTCTCAACTATGAAACTATCTCCTTCTCTGTCTCTTTTATGTACATTATCAGTATCTTTGCTTGTAGAAGCCACCTGTACTGTCTGTTCAATCTGTTTGCCTTTGCCACTGTCTACCTGTATTACCTGTACTGCCTGTGAATCATCATCAGATAGGGTGTTTGGCTCCCATTCAATTTTATTTACATATATTTCAATATGGGGCTTAGTATCATGCAAGTAAACAAGCAACTTACATTTTACCCTTGCTGCACTCAAAATACCTTATGGGTCATACTTCCATGTAAAACTACATGGGAACTTATACTCTTTAAGTTTGACATTTATCTCATTGGCAGCTTCTCTGTTATTCACAATGAATGGCCCAATTTGATTTTTCAGCTTAAATTGGGTCTTTTTCTTGAAAGCTATGAAGTGGATTTCATCTACATTCAATAGTTGTCTCGGATATTCTAAAGCAAATATTCTTGTAGTAACAAATCTGGGTAACTTATATGGGGCCAGGGATGAGCCATACACTCTGATTTTTGTATGATTTTTATATAAATAGCAATCTACAGTTTTGTTGCTCTCTGATAACTGTAGAATTATTCTTGTCTCATCATTGATCCTAGGGATCTCCTCTTTTTCCAAGAGATACATAGCAGGGGCTATAAATGAGTCATTGAAATCTGTAAAACTATACTTTATGTTCCATTTCCTTAAAATAGATGACCAAAATACTACTGATAGAACTTTTCCTTCTGCATCCACTTTCTTACATTCAATTGGAAACTTATCTGTTTGATAATATAGGAAGAGGTGGAGTAGACAAGAGGAGTATCTGAAAACTCCTTCTGATAATCTGGATAACTGATAATGCATACTTTCAGCAATAAATCTAGCAAAATTGAACTGAATGGATGGTGATTGACCAGGGCTTAGAGTTGACAGAAAACCTAGGATAGCCACATTAGTGAATTCATCACTGGTGTATCCTAGTATGAAGGAGAGCATTGAGACAATCTATCTAGTTTCATCTGGGAAATAACCGGTGTCAAAAGGAGGATTTAACTTAGGAATATCAACTTGATTTGGACAAAAAGTCTGCTATATTTTGAATCTAGCATTGAAATCCAAGTCAAGATATAGTTGGGTTAAATTTTCTATTGATAGGAAAGCAAAATTGGGGTCATGATTCATTTGCAGCATGGAATTTATCGACTCTTCAGTGATGTAAAACAAGGTATATTTTTCTTTGTTTACAATACATCTTTGTTCTGGCATATAATAGGCTTGGCATAATCTGATAAAGTTAGGAACAGAATGAGTGAGAGGGACAATATATCTAGGCAGATTGGATTCCCAAATTGGAATATCTTTGTCACCCTTTTCCATTGATTTGCCATAGCACCAATTATAGACATCAAGCAGGTTAAATTCTACATTAGGGTCTAGTATTCTATAGTCCAGATCAACTAAAGGGTTGTTCGCTAGAGAAATGATTGGAGGGTGGACTGGTCTGACCACTTCTGTAGAATCAGTCATGAGTACAGGAGTTGGTTTGTCGATTTTGAAGGACATAGGCCGAGGAATCTTTGCAGAAGAATTATTTTGGGATTTTGGGCTTCCATTCTTGGGGGTTACCTCTTTCTTGGTCATTTTTAATAATGAACGAAGCAAGCTTAAATGGTTTTCTAAGTTCCTTTACGAGAAACAGGGGTTTCTTGGCGAATTTCCACTAAAAATGGGGTTTCTGAGCAGGGTTTTTAGGAAATGCAAGGAATTTAAATCTTAGAACGTGTATTTAAAATCGATTTCAACAGCAAAACGGACCAGGGTATGGAAAAAAATGCGAGAAAAGGCAATTAGGGATTCCAGGGAAATTTTGACAGAGTTTCCCCCAAAAAATGGACACTTTTTTGCAGTAACTTTGGTAATTATTTGAAATCGATAGGAATTTTGAAATCTCAGAGGGCAACTTCGAAGAAAACTACCTGGAGAACCAGCGAAATTCGGTTGAAGACGTTGCAGAGGTGCTCAATCTTCAATTTTTTGAAAATGGCTTCACAGAGGACAATGTAGTACTTTGTAATGGAAATTCAGGGCAATGGGCGTCGAAAAATGGTACTGGTAGGTTGAAAATGGCTCTGCAAAGTTTCTCAGGGTTCAAACGGCGTGATTTTGAGGAAAAATAGTTCTGCAATGTTTTTACAGGTTTAAAGCGAAAAGGTGAAAATTTGAATGAAAAATATAATTTTAATGTATTAAACGATGGTATAACCATTGTTAAATGACATTAAACTCTGGTTAAACGGGTGAGGTTTAGGGAATACCACCAGTGGTATTCGCGAGGGTAAATGGTGGTAAGCAGAAACTAGCTTTTCGAATGCGATACAACGTGGTGGCGACACATAAGCGCGGGTGGTTTGGAAAAACCACCCATTTCGCGCATCTTTGCCAAAACATCAAACGATTACTTTATGAGCGCGGAAATGTATTAGCGCCGTCGGATCTGGATTCAACGAGCGAACGGCCACGATCAAAAGGAAAGGTGCGGGGAAAAGGTAAGTTATCGTGTTCACTTTGGGCCATTGATCTTGGGAAACCGTCGCTATACCGACATTTAGAGAAAAGTGTTGCAATACCGACACTTAGAAAAAGTGTCGCAATTGCGACACTATGCCCCAAAGCGTCGCTAGACGGCTGCCTCCAAACGTCGCAATTGCCTCCAAACGTCGCTATTATATGTTTTACGAAGATATGGTAAGGAACTCTCTCTTTTTCTTCTTAGAAATAATTATATATAATTTTTTTATTTTTTTTTTCAAAATAGATTAAAAAAATTATATGAGAAAAATTATTAATTCATCAATATGTGTGTGTTGTGAGGAATAATTGCATAGTTCAACTTAATGGTTCATTATATAATCATGTGAGCATCACCAATGATATATCTTAAAAAGAAACTGAAAATCCATGTGTACAAAATCAATGTATACTCTAGAGAGTGGTTTTCATATCACTATGTAAATTGTTGTATGCTACTTCAACAAAATTATAAGATAAACTGTAATACACATCATATATGCACCATAACAATTGCCATACAACTAATTTGTTTTAGGATACATGTGGCATTCTAGGGGTAAATTTTATATGATGTGTATATCAATCTATTAGGTGTTTGTAAGTTGTGAGTATCTAAGAAATGATAAGGAATATCCATACATCATGATCTTGTAATGTGATTATAAATTGTGTCTATAATTTCCATAAAATGTATAAATGATTTGTTTAAAAAAAATCAAGACAATCAACCCTAAACAATGCTCATGATGTGGAATTTCATTGGCGAAACCAAAATGATGGTCACATGTCCCATTTCTATGGTAATGGTGATCATATATATGTTGTAGCGACACTTGATGAGTAATTAAATAAATCTCAGAGTGTGACTCATTGTGCCATATTTTTTTAAAGCATGATTTGTTTTCCTATTTTTTACTAATTTGTTAACATATTTTATTCATTTGGAAAGCTAATTAATGATGCTTTAAGTAATTAGGACCTAATGAGAGATCATCTTCACATCTTCACTGAAATATATTTGGTAATTGTAGTCACTATATGGACTGCACATGCATGCTAATTAAGAAAAATTGAAATATAAACTATAATACACATCTTATATCTGCCATAACAATTGTCATACAACTTATTTACTTCTAGATACATATGAAATACTTCAGGTAAATTCCATATTATGTGTATACCAATATAGTAGGTGTTGATAAGTTATGAGGATCTAAGAAATGATAGGGTATCCACACATTAGTAGTGCCCTGGTGAATTTTTTGCATAATTTTCTATTTGTTGTAATTTTGTTGCCTGGATTTGTTATAGATTTCAAATAATATATACAATTATCTACCAATTGTTCTTTATAAATAAGAATTACAATAAGTAGTCACCTAAAAGTGAGCCATGTGAAAATATTGGTAACATGAGTAACCTGGTAAGCTGTAAATGAAAAGTGAATAACCTCCACTCACCAACAAGTGGCAGGCAGGGTTGGAATTTGGATTTCTCTTTACCCATCACACAATTTTTTTTGACGTTTTGGTCATTATTTTTCTAGTCAATAAACGTTACGTTTAAAATTTTGCCCTTCATTAATGATGTTCTCGTAATAAATTAACCCTTCACCAATAAAACTTTGATTAAAAAAATTGAACGCTCTTCCATTTTCTTTGGATTTTGGAGTGTGATATATCTGTGTCATGGAATTTTAATACCTAAAGTTTCAAGAGAAATAACTGATTCTTGTAAAACTAATATTTTCTCAATATATGCTATGATCTACTAAAAATTACTTCAAAAATCAAGTAACCTTCCAATATAAAGAAAAAAACATGAACGAGCTTTCCCTAAATTGCAATAAATTTATGTTTATTATTAATATTGCATAATCTGTCTTATAAAAATTGCATAATCGGACTAAGAACAAATACTCAGTGCATTTTTTATTGTTGTTTTAATTAAAAAAATGAGCCAAAGAATGCTAAGGCACTAAGAGAAATCAATCTATGTATTATTTCTCACAAAATCATGTTGAGTAGTGGAGACTAAGCGCTAGATTTTTTTCTGTACTCAATCTCTCTATTAATTATGTCTATGTAGTTATAAGAATAACAAGCCAAAGAAATCTCAGGCTTCCAGAGAAATTAGTCTCTGTGTGCAGAAATTGATGATTACTATTGACTAAATGTTATACCATTTGAAATTGTTGAGCGAAATTAATCAGACCATGATGTACCATTTGTCAGTATCTATTTTCTCATGTATGAAAGTTTTTTTTTTTTAAGTAAAAGTAATTATATTAACAAGAGTATAGTACAGCGGGCCAAAGCCTGATCATTGCCGAGTGCTGTGGCATTTGAAACAAAAAACCATAGTTTGAAGACTGCCCTGCAAGAGGGAAACCAGTCTGAAACAGTTCATTTGCAAAATCTCGATCAGGGGAACCAGAGAATTGTAGTAATGGAGACCATATCGAAGCAAAAAAAACAGATGCATTTTTAGAGACAGCAGGAAACACATGAACAGGCCCGTGAGAATGGGCAGAAATAGAGCAAAAAACCAGAGTGAAGAGGAGGAACTATTCATCAAGAGGTTTGTAGACAACTCTGCACTAGAGTTCATCTGGTTCCCCGTCAGCATTATACAGGTCAGCAATAGAATGGATCACCTTCCCGGGAGGAGGAGGAGTAATCTGCGCCTCGCTCACTTGCACTACATCCTGCCTCTCAGTAGGTTGACCCACCGCTTCCTTGTTCACCAGGTCCTGCGTGGCCTTGCCCATCTGACCCTGCACGTTCGCACTATCAGGGTGCTTCAGCCCAACAAACTGCGTCGGATCCTGAGCCACCGAGAGGCTGCATTCCGCTGGGCGAGAACTGGGAACAATTTCCTGAGGCTCTTCATGAAAGACGACCGTAATTGAGGCAGTCACCCTGGGTCGATTGAGAGTGCTATTAAAGGAAAAATGCTCGGTGTGGGTTTGAGCAGGAGGAGCGGAAGGAGTGGGGGAAGCAAGGCGATGGCCCGAGCGGAGAAGGTGCCCTCTAGGTTGACTGTCAGAGTGGGAGATAGACACAGAGGAGGTGCCAGAGGTGGAGGGAGAGCGTCAAATTTGGCGCCTCGTGGAGCCTCTTTGGCAGCGCATTCTCTGCCTGAGGCGCGACATAGTCGTACTCGAGACAACAGGGCAGGGTGGAAAAATATGGACAGAAGACTGAGGCGAGAGGGGCAACAGGGCGACAGAAGCAAGCTTGCAGGAACCAGCGTGGGAGAAGTGGAGATTTTCTCCAAAATCCAAACAACAATTGAGACAGCTCCTCTTACCAGTTACAGTGCGAACATTAGAAAGCCCTACTCCTGGAGCGCACCACAGATTCACAGGCGGGGGAATTTTGTTCAGACCAGAGGGACGTTCCATAATAACAACCCAGTCTACCGTGCAACTGTGAATCGACTGCAATAAACCACCATAAGTATGAACTGGAGGCTGAGTCATGTCGCGGCATGCGAATGTGTATCGAGGAGCGGGACTATGGTTTATTCGAGCACCAGGAGTAAATGGCATTAAACGCCGATCAGTCGACATTAAGAACTGAATGACAACACTCTTGTGGGTGGGCCAGTGGCTTCCCCTTATGCCACACCCCCATCCCATCACATTAAACACTACCAACTTCACCCGCATCCGGGTTCTCATGTATGAAAGTTGATGTACCATTGAAAGTTTAATAACTATAATAACTATATATATATATATATATATATATATATATATTTTTTTTTTTTTTATTTATTTATTTATTTATTTTTATTTTTTTTAATTTTTTTAATTTAATGATTAATAATAATTAAATTAAAATTCTTAAAAGACAAAATAAAAGCCTAATAATCACGAACTATTATGATAATTTAAAAATATAGAACTCAGGCTGAACATAGTTACAAAGATACCAAGAAAAGAAGAGTGCATGTGCATGATAAACTCTTTCTTAACAACCTATGAATGCCATTCTCAATGAAGACTCAAGTCTCAACTGGATTAGATTGTGTATCAAAATAGTAGGAATGAATCAAAGTTCAATGAATGAATAACTTGATCGAGAAAATTTATAGGGAAAGGTAACTTGACTATCAATCTACTAAACCTCACTTCCATGATTAAAAATACACCCCCACCTTCTCAGTGGTCCCATCATGGTCCACCTATTGAAAAAAAACCAACAAATATTATTTTTAATATATTTTTGCATGGCCATTGGACAATGATTTACTATGGCTTTCCTACTAAATTCCAATGGATGATTATTCAAAAATATTGAGAATTAGTTTAGTCTCAAGGCATAGCCAAGAGTCTTACTGGATAATTATAGATTACCTCTCCATTGGATGATTGTACATTTTTCATCTACTTTTTCATGTGAGTTTCAGTTGATGCTAGATCTTTGCCTTCTATTTCTTTAGTGAAGCTAAGAGTTAACTTTGATCTTACATTAATAACTATACTTGCATGAATATCCATGCTTTTATGCTTCCCCACTGTGGTCAATGTTGATGTATGGCCTTGGCCCATTGATCTTACAATTAACTCACTATTCATATTCAATTTTCTCCAGTTCAGCCCAATAAAATAAGGAAAACAAAAAATGAAGTCCTGATTTATCTTTCCAGTGCTCCTACATAACACAAATACTCTTAAAAACCAATTAATATATAAATTGTCATCATTCACGCTAAAATCAGTTTGAATTTTTATAATGAATCTACTTACAATTAATAGATTACATTGCTCACAGAAAAAGAGATAATTTAGAACTATGATTTCACAATAATAAATTATCGGGCTCCCACAGGGCGATGAACTTGGTCGGATGTGACCCTTCTGTAATAGCTCCTGAATCTGCCTCTTGATTTCATTGTTCTCCATAATAGAGCACCGATAGATCGGTCCGTTGGGTAGCGGCGCACCTGGGGTCAGATCAATCGGGTGCTTGACTTGACAGTGTAGAGGAACCCCTGTGGGTGAGGTGAAAATGTCCGCATACTCCTCCAAAACCTTATCTATTTGTTGTTGTCGTGTAGAGGAGCCCTTTCTGGAGGTCGTGGCCATAGTCTTCTTCTTGCCCTGGGGGCAGATCATCAGGAAAATGAATTTCCTGGTTTGGGAAATGAGCTTATTGCATTGTTTTGCAGTAACCAAAGAGATAGTAGCAGGAGGTGGTACCTCTGGTATCCTGTACAACTTATTTCCCAAAGTAACAATAACAACACAAGGCCGAGACTCATACACCGCATGACGCTTCCACAAGTATGGTTTTCCTAATAATACATTAGAAACATCAATAGGAACAACGTCGCATAATACCTCATCCGTGAAGGGCTTGATGCTATAGGGAAGGCGACATTGCTGGCTGACGCGGAGATCTTGTCCTTGGTGAAGCCACCCGATGGTGTATGGATGTGGGTGAGCTGTGGTCGGCAAGCCCAACCGCTTCACGACATCTGCCGAAATGAGATTCTTTTGGCTCCCATTGTCGACAATGAACTGTACCGGGGAGCCCTTTACCCACATTTGGGAGTGGAAGAGATGTTCCTCCTTCTGGATCTTTGTAGTGGCAACAGTGGCATTGGGCTCCGCATCAATAATCTGTTTCCCTTTTTCATTCCCCTTGTCAGGTTCTGATTCAGAGTCAGAGCATGCATCTGACTTAGAAGCCCACATCTCGGCCACCAGCGACTGCTTGGCCCGACACTCACTTGTGTTGCGAGTGGAGCTCTTATGGAACTCACACCACTTTCCCGTGTCCTTCTTTGGCTTTACGGTGTTTTTCTTTGCTTGTGGCTTTGACAGGTTGTCTTGAGTCACCATGCCTTGGCTCTGTCCTTTGTTCTGTGGTTTTGGAGCACCTTTCCCTTGCTTTTGATTCACAGATCCAAAGTCTCGCTTCTTCTGTTTGAATTTCTGCTCAATCTTGGCAGCATACCGGTATGCCGTACCAAGCGAGGAGATGTCGAGGAACTCCATTACCTCCTGAATGTATCTTTGTAGACAACTGCGATACTTTAGCACCAGATGTTTCTCTTAATCTTTGATACCCAACTTGGTGCGCAGGGTATGGAACAGATTTTTCAGCTCATGCACATATTGATCCCTTTGTTGTCGCAGTGTGGTCCATTGTATGTACTTGTCCTCATAGCTCCCCATGGGATAGTATTGTTCCTTGACAGCGTCTCAGAAAGAATTCCAAGTGGGTACGATTGAGAACAAAGAGGGTTCTGTCTCTTCCTTTTTCTCACAGTGGCTTTCCCACTAGTCCTTGACATGGGGGGCAGCTTTGAGGAGTGCAAAAATAATATTCTCCCTATCGGAAAAGTCATGAACCGAGAAATATCCTTCTAATAGATTCAACCATCTATCTACGACATATGCATCTATTTTACCCTCAAATATGGGAATGTCAAAATTTACTTGTACCTTAAAAGGAGTCACACCTCCAGAGTGGCTGCTGGATGCAGATGCGCCACCGGTGGGCAGCCGTTGAAGGATCTGGGCAAAGTTATCCATCATCGCGTTCCTTTGTTTTTGGAGGGCCTTCTTGAGCAATATTTTGATAGGATCTCTTGCTCCCTCATCTTTCTTTTCGTCCCCCATGGGCGTCCGTCGGGGTTTGCGAGGCTGATCTTGCAAAGGTTCCACCAGATTGAGCCCTAACTCCTTATACCCCGACCTCGTTGGGGACATGCAAAGAAGGATCGAGAAAAAATAGACCGCTCTGATACCACTGATCCGGATTTATGCAAGAACACAATAGAATAAACACATAACCATATAATACAGAGATGCAGCGGAAATAACACTTCATTTTATTAATATCAAAGAACTGAAATTTGCTTACAGACAGAATGGAAATAAAACTAGCTAAGTGACCCAACAGCTATCTACGAGAGAGATGAGCGACTACGGGAGCCTCTAAGTGATTCTGATGAGGCTAGGGCCTATTTATTATTTAGAAATGATGGAATACCCTAAACACCCAAAAACCTAACCTAGGAGATGAAGCGCCAAAACTATGGGCCTCGTTTGGGCAAATTGGTGTTTCAACTTCCCCGGTATGTTTTGGCATACTATCTGTTCCAGCCTTACATGAGCATCATTGAAAGATCTATCGAGAATACAACTTTCACCAGAAAAAATGAAAGAGACAATGATGGGGCCCCAAGTGGAATAGGCAAGTGGCCACCAGTATCCACATGGATCATTGAGTGAGCCAAAAACGTAACTTTCCTTACTTTTTGAGTACAACCTTGCAATTGCGAAGAGGACTAGTGTTGCAAAATTATTGGTAAGTGGAAATTAAAGGGCATAAGAATGTTTTTGAAAAAAATTCAAACGTCAAAATTAAGTCTTCTATCCTTCCTAGCACCTCATGGAAAACGAGAATCCGCAAATTCTAGTCGTGAAATATGTACAAAATTCCTTATGACGGGAAAAATGGAGGACTGGTCCTATGTTGCTACATGAGTTAGGGTTTCATGTGGCAATAGGGAACCTTGTATATTTTTTCAAGGATAGGAAAGGAGAATATTGTCAGTTAATCATCACATGAAACTTCATCACCATTTGAAAATTGTGTCCTAATTTGAAACAATAAGACTACCCAACTATTTTATTATTTAATTTTGATTGTGTAATACAAAAAAATATCCTAGATAACTTAAATAATGTAAGCACTTTTGAAAAAATTTAGTGGAGAGAACCTTCAATTACATTTATTTTGAAGTTCCACTTGCATTTTAATCCATTTTAATTAGTCTTTCATGGCTATCTAGTAAAAATTTCAACCTCTTGTAGAAATTTGTTTGTCACTTGTATTAGAAATGCAAAAATCAAATGTAAATAAAAATGATTTGAAATGCTAAAATTCAAATGCGCGCTACATAAAAGTGATTTTTTTAAAAACTACATTAACGTCTGATATCATGCGCGCATTCGCCCTCAGATCTTGCAGAACAGCATTCGCCCTCAACTCTTGCAGAACAACATTCGCCCTCAGTTCTTGCAAAATGGTAAGTTCTTACTGCAGGCCCTTCCTCCTGTCGTAGGGTTGACCCTATTTGGGTTTTTTTGGAGCCTCTGAGAATACAAAGGTTGTGATTGATTACGGGGCACTACCTATATTTGTGGAACTTCTTACCTCTGGGAATGATAATGTTGGAGAACAGGTAGCACGTTCATTTTAGAGGCATAAAATTATTCTTCCCAACTATATTTATACGTCTGTAATTTTGGAATTTGATTTAAAAAACTACTACCCAACTTTGAGTTCAACTGGTGTTCTTGTAAGGTTGTTAGGCTTTGGGAAATATTGCTGGAGACTCTGCATCATTTAGGGATCTTTCCCTCAGTCATGGAGCTCCGAGGTAGGTGCTTGCCCAGTTGAATGATACTGCCAGAATTTCAATGATACGAAATGCTACATGGGCTCTGTCAAAATTTTGCCGTGCTAAACCCCAACCACTATTCGAACAGGTAAGCAGAATATATTTTCTGCCTCTTCTTCTTAGTTCGCAGATACTGTGGAATTTTTTTATAGATCTTGGTGCTTGGTAGATTTGGACGTAATATGGACCTAGGCGCTTGTTCATTACAATGACTCCGTCATCAGGTTTTAGAAAATGTTCAGAAATTTGGGTTTCACAAGGGGATTACCCTTGCTTGCAATTATCGATTATCAATCACATTCAAAAAAAGTCTTTCGTAGCATTGCTAAGCTCTTTGTAGGTGAATTTCCGAGGCAATTTCACAATATCTGAACTATATTTGTCTGTCCTTTTCAATACTCAGCGCTTGTAACACAACCAGACAAACAATCTAGTGGCCAATGCAACAACAACAACACCTCCTGTTGCAATGCCTGCAATTCACCCTCTTTGCATGCATGAATGACTATGGCACCCTCTTTTGTGAACAGGTACTAGAGTTGAAGGTACTGGTTTCCATTAAGATCGTGGAATTCAACATCCAGAATAGTATCAAATTCCACTGCAATAGTATTCCCTAGCGAGGGCAACAATTCATTGAGACGTATTGGAATCATCACCCCCAAATAGCCTCCAGGGCTACCCAGAGATTGATCATCTGGAGCAATAAAAAATGCTCATCCATCCCCAATTGAAACAAGAATATGACCCACATTGGTTACAGAAAAGGAGAAACACGTTTTGAAAGAAGAAGAAACTTTTGTATTAGGGTCCAGAAATCTAACTGGTCTATTGTACAATTCCCTACCTGCACTTCAAATTGGTACTCCCAACTGCATGCTAAGGCTCACTGTGCCATTCTTCAGATGAGAATCTTAACCTGAAGTTTGATTCCAAAAAACCCAAGTCCCCTGTTCTATGCCCAAGACCTCTGTTACAACGAGTAGAGTTCTGAGCGAAATACTTCACAATAGGAAGCAAAAGAAACATCGCAAAATTGCTCCGCTTTAGACTGATAATTTTCTGTGCGAAAATTCAACTGCAGACAGTAAAAACATAATATCAAACACAACCAATCGAAAATTGAATTTGAACATGAGGATTTATAACCACAGAAAACCCTCTCCAGGTTAAAATAATTCTAGAATGGCTTTAAGATTCTACTAATGAGCGCTTACAACACCATAGCAATTACTGTCACAATGAAATCTGCTGGAAGCAAAGCCCTTGTACAGTTTCTACATTTCCACAGTGGAAGCAAGAATCTTGCTATCTCTCATGATCTGGTTCTGTGGTCAAATCCTTTGCTATGGCTGTCTTGTTCTGCTAAACATGGATTTGTCTTAGCTTTGGCTCTGGTTCTCATTTAGGATCGTGGATATCTGATCTTGTTGTGGCTTTGACTATACAAACTTGTTCAATAGGAAAATGTTGACTCTGCTATATATAGGAGCTTCAATGGGTGCTCTCAAACACTTTTTTGGGCAGCTTTGTTTTGTCTCTGATTCAAGGCAGAACTACGTTGGCCTTGGTTTTTTAGTCCTTGGAACTTAGTTCTCTCATATTGGCCATCCTATCCCCAGTTTGCTACCGAGAAAGACATAACTTCATGATATCAAAATTGACTATTGTTGGCCATTTATCTTTAGTAATGGTACAACCTTAATTTGGTGCATTCGTACAGTATCTGAAGAGCACTCTCAAGCTGTTATTAAGTATTTTAGCATAACTGCTACATTTAACTGCCATGCTCTAATATTTATATCAACCATAAGCATTCTTAAGGTAGTTCCACATTTGTGAAGCAGAAGGAATGCTTCTGACAGCTTCTTATCATAGTGGTACAATTCTGTTCGCAGTTTATCTTTTATAAACCTCCAATTTTCCAAACGTAGTAGAGACTACATTTTGCATATGAAATTTTGGACAAATCTGTTTAGTATTCTATATAAAATGCATTAAGAATAAAAAAAGCCCACAATTTGTAAAAATCCCACAATTTTGTAAAAAGCCCACATTTTGTAAAAAGCTCACAATTTGTAAAATGCCCACTTTTATTTTCTTTTTGCTTATATATTGAGCTCCCATTGAGTTCAACAACTCTTGGGTTTTATACACCATTGAGAGAGATTTATTGTTTTCTTTATAGGATAGTTTGCATCAATGGAAGAAAACATTGGAGCTGGAAAAAAAATTCAAAAGGGTGAAAGGGGTGATGGCAGAGTTTATTGCCCTTGTAAAAAATGTTGTATGAGAAATAATGTTAGAGTTTTAATAGCAACATCAACAGTGCATTGTAGGAAATATGGGCACATTGATGGTGGATCGAATGACTATCATCCCGTGGTAATTAATTATCTATCTTCATTTTGATTATATCGTAAAATTTTATATTATTTTAATATTTTTTTATATGCGCACTAATGTTTAATTATTAATGTTTGTAATTTTCATAAAGGCACAGTTGACCCCCAACTTTTTGCAGATGATCAACCAGCTTCCACAGCAAAATAGTAGTAGATTAGATGATGTTGCACCAGTATAAGAGAATATTGCAACAAATATTAGTATTGGAAATGATGTTGTACAAGGTGAAGAACATGAAGTGAATGATGAAGGTAATTTTAATGATCCCATGGAGGTAGATCATGATGACAGTAATGAGACAATTCACATTAATGATGGGACAAATCAAATGCTCCAAGACTTGTATGGTGAGTCAGATGATGATGGTGGAGATAGCAGTGACGGTATTTATGATGTACCTCTAATTGAAAGGTCAAGTGAACGACTTTTTGAACACTCAAATGCAACTCTTCTCTCTGCTACATTGTTGCTGGTGAACTTAAAGGTTATGAATAATTTGTCGAGCAGATGTATGACACAACTCCTAAGGTATGCAATATGTATATATGATCACATATATGTAAATTTTGATTATTTTCCCTTTTTTTAGTTGTAATAAATGTGTAAAATAATAACTTATATATATATATATATATATCATAGTTATCAAAACCGGCCGGTCAGGACGGCTGCCGGTTGGAACCGGCCTTGCAACCCGGTCAATAGCCTATTCTCACCTGTTTTGGCCGGTTAACTGGACCTAACCGGTCGGTTAGGTGCTCCTCCATGAGTTGCAAATTCCTTAGTGTCTCCTCCATGAGCTGCAAATTCCTCTATTATACTAGCAACAAACTTGTCTAATAACTCATACTCAACACCTTATAGTAGCAACAATACACATGATGACTGATAAATACAAGGCTGGCTAGCATAAAATCCCTGGCAGCATGAAACTCATCAAGTGTACTTGATGACAATTTCTGTTCTCAAAACAATCAGCAGCAACCTTATTTCACACTCAGCTAGGAACTGTCAGACCCTCTCTCTCTGCTCACACATAGCAGCAACATAAATACAAAACCTTTCACACAACATACAAGCAATTTGATCATGGCATCAAGACTGATGCAAATGGTCTGACGCCACTCAAGGGACAACAACATACAACCTAATGAAAATGTGACTGGCAATAATAAATTGACCATTAGAAAATTCCCGCTTGGAAATGCACTAAACTGGCTACTGAGTTTTATGGGTTTTAATGAATCTTTTCAGTGATAAATTTTGTCAAACACATTGTGAGAAGACTGCTGAAGTTGTAATGCTCTCTCAACTTGTTACAAATAGCACTAATAGTGGGTTTCATAAACCAATTCAATACCTCTAAGTGTTGTAGATGTTTTTCTAGAAATTTATTGGCAAGCAAACATAGATAATGAAGAATACAAGATCTTCAAAATGCTGGTATGATATATATATATATATATATATATATATACTGAACCCAAAATTGTCTTTAAGGCTGATACAATGAATTGACAACAGATCTGAGCAGGGACAGATTGTATATTATAATATTAACTCAGCAATAAAACACGGTGAATAATATAAGAGAAACCTGATACATTACTTCAACAAGTTTTCTTATGTATTTTTCGATGATATGTATTGCATTTGCTGCCATTTTGATATATTCACCTTTGCATGGTATATAAATGAGAAAAATTTTCATATTTTGTCTCTATTGGCTTGGAATCATGGTTGCAAATCTTAAAAATAGTTTTTATTTATTTTTCATTTTATTAAAAAATAATTATTTAATGTATTTTTTTTAAAACCGGTTCATTGAGATCTGATTGCTACCGGTTAGACCGGTTCCGGTTCGAAACCCGGTTCATTAGCTCCACCGATCCGGTCACTGGTTCCGGTTTTAATAACTATTATATATATATATATATATATGATTAATAATCTTTACAGGACACTACTTTTTGTTTCTGTTGTAGATTGTTGGGTGAATATTTGTTACCATCACCAAATACTTTACCTCGAACATATTGAGATCTACGTGCTATTATGAAAAAATTTGGAATGGAATATAACATTATAGATGCATGTCCTAAAGATCATATTATATATTACGGAGAACATGTGTTGAAAACAGAATGTCTGAAATGTGGTACCAGTAGATATCGAACATATCAACTAACCAAAAAGGTGCCTCAAAAGGTTCTTCATCATATTCCCATAATTCCACGTTTGCAGCGAATGTTCAGGTGTAACATCATAACACAGTTTATGGATTACCATTCAAAGAATAGAAGTGGAGATGGTGTTCTTCGAATGCCTGCAGATGGTTCTGCATTTAGAGAAATCGAGGAAAAATATGCAGATTTTAAAAATGAACCTCGTAATGTTAGGTTTTCATTGGCAGCTGATGGTGTTAATCCATTCGGAGAGCTTAGATCTACTTACTCAGTGTGGCCTATTTTCGTTATCAACAATAACATTCCTCCTTGGATGTCAATAAAGAGGGAGCACATAATGTTGATTATTCCAGGTATTTGATACGTTATTTCTTTGAATGTAACATTTTCATTTCTCTCGTTGTTTGCATAAATATATATTTTATTTATTTACTTACTTATATATACATATATCATGGGAGTAATTATTATGTACCATAATTTTGAACAATTAGGTAAGTACCAGGTCAAAGATATGAATGTATATATTGAGCCTGTTATCGATGAGCTAATACAGTTATGGCATGGCATCACTATGTATGACATCAGTAAACCAATCAAGCAGAAGAGATTTCAATGTCGTGGAATGCTTGTATGGACAATTCATGATGCCCCAGGACTAACACATGTTTGTGGTATGTAATATTTCATTGCACTTTAATATAATACATAATTATCTAAATTAGATATCCCATATTGCATGTTTTAAAAATGATCTCATAGTATATTAATTGTTATTGATCCATCTATTGCAGGTCTTCAAACAAAGGGTAGATTCGCATGTCCAGTTTGTGGCCCTAAGATGAAGTATCGTCATTCACCAGACTTAAAAAAGAAGGTGTTTGATGAGTTTAGGCACTTCCTCCCTAGGAACCTGTTGTGGCCAGCAATAACGCCCCTTCTTATTTAATATTAGTAATAATACTAAATAAGTGGGGACCCTTAGTTTAAAAATCTAAAATTTTTTTTTTGGTGTTTGTTTTCATTTTCAATAAAACTTACTATCATGGACTTAAGAAAATTTCTTTGGAAAATCTTTAAATTAAACTTAAGTTTATGATAGACTAGAATAAAATCTCCCTTTGAAGGAAACATCGCATTCATCGCAAAAAAGTAGAATATATCTTAAGCAAAGCAGAATATTCAAAATTGCGATACCGCAATCCAATGACATTGCACTAAAATGTCTATCGCAAATCGCATATCGCAGAAAACATATTAACGGATATTATTCATATATTATATATTTTGCGATATTGCGATTTCGCGATATTGCGATTCCACGATGTTATTGATTGCAATTTTCGAAAGTTGTGATTTGAAATAATTTTGATTTGTGAAAACAACGATTTGCGATATTGCGATTTTGCGATATTGCAAAGCAAATCGTAGATCGCACTATCGCAGATTCTTAAAAATCACGTTGTATGAAGAAAATCTTTTCATAAATCGATATCTGTTATGCACTTTGATGTCAAATTAATGAATGAATCGTCAATTATTAATGAAAAGGATTTTGTTTTGATCGAAGGATTATTTCATGATTAAATAATATATTTCATACGCCTTTGGCATTTAAAACTATCCCGTCACCTTTCTCATGTCATTATTCTCACTTAATTCGTAAAACTGCAGGTGCGAAGAACATGAGACTATACAAAGCAACATTCAGAACATTATGGGAAAGAAAGAGAAAGCTCCTAGTTCCGGAAAGAAGGAGAAAGTTGCGAGTTCTGAAAATAAAGAGATGGATTCTTTATACGCAGACACTGCTTGCAAAAAGGACGCTGGTATCACCACCTGGGAGGGTATGTTTAGTTTGCTTGAAGAAGAAAACCCAAGGGTAATGGATGTTTCAGCTACCGTTGGTTCAAGAAATTCCTCTGAAGCATCTCTTATAGAGCTGGCTTGTTCGTTTCTACATCGGATAGCAGCAAGACCAAGAATTCTCCCATATACAGATATGGTCAAATGGGTGCTGGATAGCACTGTTATCACAGACAGACAGTTCAAAACTCCAGGTCAAGAGCTCATCGGGTCGTTTACTCCAGAATATTTAAGGCTTATGTATTATTTTCCGGAACCTCAGGCAACTTACAACAAACAATTTATGGAGAAATTTTCAAAAGAAAATGCAAATTTGGCAGAATGCACTAAAGAATGGACCAGAAGAGATGAACCACTGAAGAAAGATAAACACGGTATGTACAATACCGGTTCACTCACCTCTCCATATTGTTTTGCTACTGCTATGTTATGTAGGTTTTTTGGAAAGCCTGACTTTAATAAGATTTTTCCTGAATGGCTTCCCTTGTTGAATGCTGCTGCTAACGCCACCGTTGTAGACTGGGCCAAAATATTGTCTAACAATTTAGCCACAACTATTTTCAATTACCGGTCTAAACGGACTGTGTCTCAGAGAATTTATCCTCCTTTTTATCTATCTGCCTATGTTATGGATTCAATTTGCTTTGTTTCTAAGTTCCCTTTAATGGGTTGGCAATGGACAATTCAGGATCCCTTGCCCATTCATGTCTATCACAAAGAGTTGTGGGAATCAAAATTCATTCATCATTTTTATAAAATTTGCCATGGCATAATGTTGCCTCTATACAGAGTGTTGTATAATAAGGATGCTCCAAGGTTGTCTCCTGAAGAAGAGGTAGACGTTCTCCCTGTCACAAGATGGTTTGGAGAAGAACTGTTCACTTATGTGAGGGTTTTTGGAAGCTTTGCTTCTCCTCATGTTTTTCCCTTATATGTTCCGGATAAACTCATAGCTCAGGAAATTGCATATCAAACCTGTGGAGACAGAGGTTTGACAAAATAATTAAAGGATAAAAAGAAGGCCATCTGGCCACAATTTCCAGTTTCCTGTGGAGCATTTTCATTGTTTGATGTTGGTCATGCGTTCAAGGAAGTAAGCAATGTTACATGTTTAAAATTGTTTAAGTTTCCGAGAAGGCTATTTGATCCATATGGTATTGTCAAGGATTTCACCACTTTTGTTAAAGTAATATTATTCTCTGGAGAAGAAGATCTTTTTGACGATATGTTTCAGGAAAAATGTTCATTTAAAGACATTTTGAATTTAGCTCAAACACGGTTCTCCCCAGAAGAATTTCAAGAGTTTAAAATATACAGAGAAATAAGAATGACTACTATTCCTTTAGATAATTTGCGTTTGGAACCCGCAAGGGAACCAACTCCTAGTGTCAGTCTCAGTGGCAGCTCAGATTTAGAGAGATCTAAGTCAAAGTCTGACAAAGAAATTTCTGAACATTCTAAAAAATCTGATCAGGATAAAAGTGAAGGCTCAGTCAAGGATACAACTCAATCAAAAGAGCTTTCACAACAACAGACTTCAACTACCCCACAGTTGATTCTTCCACCTCTTAATGTACAACAACCATCCATCAGCACTCAATTAGATAAAGAATGGGAATAATTTAATGATATGATTAATGTTGAAGGACAAAACATACAAACTCCTGTACAAACAACAAAAGTTTTGGTTACAGAAATAAGTGGCAATGTCACAGAAAAAGAACATATACCCATTAATCCCTCTGCCGAGCTTGTACTTAAAATAGAGGAAATTCCTCCTCTGGATATTTGCTACAGCCCGCAACATAAAGCAGTAGTAAGGAAGCAAAGAAAGAAGAGAAAATTAGAAAGTGCGCTTTCTACTGATGCAGAACAATTGGATGTTTTATGGAAAGATCCTACTACAGATTCCATTGAAAATCTTACTAAATTATCTCAGATAACAGGAGCTTATGCCTCTGCAACTATTGACAAAGCATCTGAGGTAAGGCTGTTATTAAATGAAAAAGAGGATCAGATACAAGTTCTGCAACAACAATTGCAACAAGCACATGCCAACAGTGAAGCACAGGTGAAATTTGAAAAGTTACAGCAAGATTTTCAGTAAATGCAAATTAGTTATCAGAAAAACTTGGCCGAAAAAGAGAAACAAATACAGATTATGCAAGAAATGCATAAAGAAGACACCAAGCTTACAGAGTTTATTTCAGAATCTATTTCTTTGAATAATCAATTGCGGCAATAGCAAGACATATTATGCTAGAAAATCTCACAGTGGAACTCTTTTTGTCAAGAAAGTGATAAAATCACTAATCATGTCGTAGAAATACAACATGATTATGATTTAACAAATGAAAGAGTTACTAATTATTTGGCATGGAAAAAGATAGAGGAAGGAAAAAGAGCAGCAACACCAATTATCAATGATAGTCATAAAGAAATTCTCTTTAGCATTTGGGATGCACAGATCAGAGAGGCAGAAAAAGCGGCAGAGGAAGCAGCTACAACGGCGAGCAACATCACTGATTGTGTAAATGAGAATTTGCACAAGGTTAATTTAATTTCAGAAACCATTCCGGGATATCTACCACAAGCTTAACAATTGCAAACAGAGTGGAAACAGAAAGCGGAAGAGAAGGCAAAATAAATTCAAGGATTGACAAAATTAAACTAGGATTCTTACTGGACGTGTCTAGTAAAACCACACAGTCAATGCAATACTCTTAATTGCATCATTAATTCTGCTGAGAAGATCGCGCCCACACTTGCTGATTCCGTCTTTTCGGGACAACTAAAATCTGAAGTCGGTCAGCCCCCTCTTCTCAAATCAATGCTGGATGCTTGCAAATTCAAAGACCAAATTCATAAGTAGTTAGTTGTTAATTTTAGTTTTATATTTAGTGTTAGTTTTACTTTATTTTTGCCTAGAAAAAGGACGGTCATTTAAACCGAATCCTAAATTCTTGTAATAAACTATAATTAGATTTAGTTAGTAGTATTTAAACCCTTCTCATGCATTTAGAGAAGGGTCCAGAAATTTGTCAAAAACTTATCCTCAGAACATGCACTTTTGCACCCTCGGAGGAGGTTTTGATGAATGAATGGAACGAGATTTATTGATATCTGTGTCTAATATCTGCTACTGATGTTGCATTTCTGTACTCTTAGTAGATGTTGGATTAGGAGAAGATAAATCATTATTGCTTCTAGCTCATGAGTAGAACCAGTTATAAATGGTACTTTTATCTCTTAACTTTTTCTGCTTCTGTGTTAAAAGTGATATTTATGTTCAGTTATTTATATATTGATGCTTGAATGCTTCAGTTATCATTTGGCACTTTTGTACGGTGATGACTATTTGTTTATGCTTAATGTATGAATAGCTTATTATGCGATGTGTTTTTCACAACTATTTCATCTAACTTTTTATATGAAGTGGTTTATCTTTATTGAATTATTTTCTTATAGCAATTGAATGATCTTTATTACCGATTGTTATTAGAAATCATTTTAGATCGCATAAACAAGATCTTATCCCGGGTTTAGTTTAGAATTAGATATTTCTGTTTTAATTAGAATACAATTTGCATATGATTAGATTAGAAATAGAATAAAATCATTTCACTTAGGAACCTTTTTAGAAAGGAAATATCTATTCTCAACACACACACACACATATTGGGAAACTGGTCCCATTATCCCCAGTCAGACCCACTACACCAAACGGAAAAGGAGCTGCTAACCAAGGTCCGGACCGGGTGGGTATCCCCCTTGTTGTAGACCCGATTTTCGGGGCTTCAACATATTTGGCGCTAGAAGGAGGGCCATGAACTATGAATGGCAAGTAAATCTAAATCTAAATACCATTCTGAGAGTAAAACACCCTCACCATCTCCCCCGACTTCTCCATCGCACTCAGAAATTGTAAATCTAGAGCCAGAAGTCGCAAGAGCAATAGACACTGCTACAAACCCTGAATTTTCAGAAGAATCTGCTATTGAACCTCCTGAAGTTGAATCTTTGATTCATAAACTTCAGCGATTTTCAATATCACCTCAAAGATCTGATAAATCTCAAGGCAGTGTAACTTCACAATATAATCCTGCTCATCCTCTTACCAGATTACAGAGTGAAAAGCTTGGCATTCAGCCAACCGAGTTACCTCTACCTACAAGGAAGAGAGCTAGGAAATCACCTAAAGGGTCTGACAGTGAGAATCTTTCCTCATCATCATCCATCTCAACCTCTTCACCACGAAGTCAACCGTCCACCCCTCCACTTCAGACTATTGTCCCTCATTCCACTAGAACTTCCACATCACCTTCTCAATCATCTATAATTATAATATCTTCATCTTCCCAATCACAGACATCATCTTCTACACTTTCCTCTGTTAGTAGTTCAGTGATGGCCCAAATGCCATGGAATAATCCAGGGGCAGTCTTAATGCCTGCACCCTTGAGTCAATTACCAGCCCATCCTGAAAAATGGTTGCCTAAGTTTAATCCTGAAGCAGGCATGTTAGCAGAAGAACATATAAACAATTTTATGTTGTCTATAAATCTCAATGGAGTTATTAATGAAGATGTTGTTGTCCGACTTTTCCCTTATACTCTACAAGGAGCAGCTGGATCATGGTATTTTTCATTACCATCTGGATCCATCACTAGTTGGGATATCTTTCAAGATCAATTTTTGACTAAATTTGGTGATGACAGGTCTACAGCAACATTGATCAATGATCTATCTAATCTTAGAGCTGACTCAAAGGAACTTGTCAAAGATTTCAATTCACGTTTCAATAAATTGTTAAACAAAATTCCTACTGCTTCCAAGCCTAGCGAAGAGGTGCGAAGTGAATGGTACATTTCTGCTTTACCATCAAACATAGCAATCTTTGTTGATAGGGCTAACAAACCAACTTTAGCAGAAAACATGAAGGAGGCAATAGCGGTAGAAAAACGTATCATTGCTTTAGACAAGAAAAATGCAATAGAAGAACGAAAATCCAAGAAAGTCACTTTTAAGGAAGATCTCAAGAAAAAGCAATCAAAAGATCCATTTGATTTAGAAGGACTGCAAAAAGTTTTGAAAACCATGTCTAATGAAATGGTTGACATTAAGAAACAAGTGGCAGAAACATCTTCTAAAAAATCTTTCAAGCCTTTTAGAAGAAACCCTTCAACTGATCCAAAGCCACCAAATGCTATTACTAATGCTGAATCAGAAGAAGAAGAAGAAGAAACTGCTACTGAAGAGACTACTGATGAAGAAGAAGTTGTAGAAGTACAAGGTATGTGGGATTTCATCCTTCCAGATGAGGAAGATCAAGAAGCATCCCCGGTTAGCACTCGAAATAGAAATCAACTTGATCCTCCTCAATCTACTCCTAAGTCAAAGAGCGCAAGCTCATTGAATAAAGATAAAGTTGCACCCAAGAAAATGACATCTAAAGCAATTCAAACTAGCCCAGTCCAGACAGATTCATCAACTCCATCAAGAACACTGATTGTTCCAGATGAAATGGAGTATAATATCATAGAAGACATGAAGAAGACTAGGGCTAACATCACTTTTTATGAATTGAGCAAGTTAAAACACCAACAAAAGGTACTTTTGAAAGAATTACATGTTGTACCAGAAAAACCTTTGCCTGATCCTGTGATTTCTCAAGCTTCCAATGAGATGGGAAGACCTCCAGCTAATGCGATCAGTAAAGTTGATCTAGAAAATATTGCTTTAATTGGAGGAAGGTCGAGATCTCATACTCCTCCATTTCTTCTTACTTATGAAGTTTTCAATAAAAATTTGCATAATTGTTTAGTGGATTCTGGAGCTTCATCTAACATTTTACCAAAATCAATATGTGCAAAATTGAACATTCAACCACAAAAATCTGCTGTGCGCATAGTCCAGCTTGATCGATCGCAAGTTGAAGTAATTGGCGAATTAAATCAGGTTACCATAAGATTGTCATCAAACCCAAAGGTATGTCAAGTCATTGATATTTTAGTTGCAGATATTCCAGAATTTTATGGCTTAATTCTTAGCAGAGATTGGTCAGAAAAACTTCATGGATATTTCGCAACTGATTGGTCGCATATGTGGCTTCCTTATAATGGTAAACCAAATCAGATAAAGGTTGAACGAGAAAAACATTAGAAATACATAGTAACAGAATTGGAAGGAGAGAATGAACCAGTTGCATACAGCAGTAATATTATTGGCAATTATTCAGTTGATTCTTTCTTAGGAAATTTCAATGCTCATACTTCACCTTATTTAGAACATTCTGTTTTATCTCAAATAGAAAATTTTTCTCAAACAGATAGTTCTAAATGTATTAATTTTGTAGATACTCCTGTAAATAAATCTTTATTTTGGAAATTATTTTTTTATGGTTCTAAGTCTAATGAAGGAGCAGGAGCAGGATGCATTTTTGTTAGTCCAGAGGAAAATAAAATTATGCTGACTTGTAGACTTGAGTTTGATTGCACTAATAACACCGCAGAATACAAGGCTTTAGTCCAAGGATTATATAAAGCAATCGGATTAGACATCAAATATCTACAAGTTTTCGGAGATTCGGAAATTGTAATTAAACAGGTACGCAATACTATACATTGTTTATCAGGTCATTTAAAGCATTATCAATCTTTAGTCCAAGATCTGACTGAACATTTTATAGCATTTAATATTTCATCAATTCCCAAAATTCAGAATGCTAGTTCCGACCTCCTAGCTAATGTAGCTTCCAAGCTCATTCCTGCAAAATATTTTAGTCCTGATCGATTTTCAATCGAATTAATCTTTAGACCTTCGATTCCTGATAACGTTACCAATTGGAGGATTTTCAATGATGATCCTGATATTGCAGATTTTCTCACATCTGAAGGATCTTACACCAATCAGATAATTGATGAAGATCAACATGACAAACAATTGCTCCAAGATAGCACCAATAATGCTATGCCGAAGTCAGTAGTCAAGTTAGAAGACCTTTATGATTTGAAAGATCGATTTAAAAGATCTACCAATTCAAAATTGCAAAGTTCAACTTTGAATTATGAATTAGTAAATCTAGGAACTAATGCCAAACCACAGAATATCAACCTAGGCCTTGGTCTAGCTCCTGAAGAAAAGTTAGCATACGTTCGTCTTTTGAAACAATATAAAAGTGTCTTTGCTTGGAACTATGATGAACTGAAAACTTATGACACTTCTATCATCCAACATACTATCCCAATGATCAATGATGAAAAACCTGTCCAACAGAGGTTGAGAAAGATCCACCCCAATCTAGAAAACCAAATCAAATCTGAACTCAATAAGTTATTGAAAGCCAAAATTATTTTTCCCGTTCGACATTCTAAATGGGTTTCCAATATGGTTCCTGTTAGAAAGAAGAACGGAGACATTAGAATTTGCATTGACTTTCGAAATCTTAATAAAGCCTGCCAAAAAGATAATTTTCCTTTGCCTCCTATGGAGCAAATATTACAGGCAGTTGCAGGATCAAAATTAATGTCTTTCTTAGATGGTTTCTCTGGATACAATCAAGTGTTGGTCCCTCTTGATGATCAATTGAAAACTACATTCAGAACCAAATGGGGCACTTACGCATATCAAAAGATGCCTTTTGGTCTGATCAACGCTGGTGCCACATTTCAGAGAGCTATGGACATTGCTTTCAAGGGATTAGTTAATAAATCAGTGGTAATTTTCTTGGATGATATAACTGTATATTCTAAAAAACGAAGCAATCATCTTAGAGATCTGAAGCAGATCTTCCAACGCTGTCAAAGGTATGGAATTTCACTTAATCCAAAAAAGTCCTTTTTTGCATTAAGTGAAGGAAAAATTCTTGGATTTATAGTATCAAAATCTGGAATTCATATTGATCCTGATAGAATCAAGGAAATTTCTGAAATATCTTTACCTCACAACAAAAAAGCTATGCAATCTTTTCTTGGCCAGATTAATTTTGTAAAGAGATTTGTGCCAGATTTTTCAAGAATTGTATCACCCTTGCAAGCAATGATTAAAAAGAATTCAAACTTCAAATGGGGCAAAGATGAATATGAGGCATTTAATCTGATCAAACAAGCAATTATCAATGCTCCATCTTTAGCAACTCCAAATTTTTCCGATCCTTTTATTTTGTACACATTTGCCTCTGATAAATCTTATGCTGCAATACTTACTCAAGCAAATCAAGACAAAGCAGAAGCTCCAATTGCCTTTTTCAGTTCAAATTTACAGGGAGCTGAATTGAATTATTCAGATGTGGAGAAACAAGCTTATGTTGTTTTCAAAGCAATTAAATATTTCAGACCCTTTCTACTCAAAACCCATACAAAAATCATAGTACCGTTTCCAGCGGTAAGAAATCTTTTAGTCCAAAAAGATGTGGGTGAGAAAAGAGCCAATTGGGTTACTGCCTTACAAGAATATGATGTAGAAATCAAACCAGCAAATATTGTAAGAGGTCAAGGCTTTTGCAAAATACTAGCTGGAGCATCGCTTATTTCTGAAAAACCATCTGAAGAGATACAAACATATGAGGTAAGCCTAAATGATGTTGAATCATTATATGCTGATATCATATTTTATCTGAAGAATGGATATGCTCCTCCAAATCTCGATCACACCAAGAAAAGAGCTCTAAGGTTGAAGGCTAAACAATATCAGCTTGTGAATGATGTTATTTTTAAGATGAATTATGATTTTGTTCTTCTAAGATGTCTGGAGAAATCTGAAGCTGAAAAAGTCTTGCAGGAACTTCATGATGGGCCAGCAGGTGGACATTATGCTGGAGATGCTACTGCACATAAGATCCTCCGTGCAGGCTATTACTGGCCCACATTATTCAAATATTCACATAACTATGCAAGGAAATGTCAAATTTGTCAAACTGCAGCTGGAAGACAAAAGAAACCATCATTACCATTACAACCAGTCAACATTGAGCAACCTTTTGATCAATGGGGATTGGACATAATAGGTGAGATCGTTCCTCACTCTTCTAAACAACATAGGTATATCATTACAGCAACTGATTATTTTACGAAATGGGTAGAAGAAGTCCCTCTCAAGACTGCTAATGCTGAACATATCATCGAGTTTATAGATCAGTTCATAATCACCAGGTTTGGTTTACCTTCTGCTTTAATGTTTGATAATGCATCATATTTTTCTGGTAATGCTATGACTGAATTTGCACTCAAGAGAGGTTTCAAACTTAAATATTCTACCAATTATTATCCACAGGGAAATGGGTTAGCTGAATCCACGAATAAAAACTTAATCAGAATCATTAAGCGAACCATTGATCAAAATCATAAAAATTGGCATAAGTCTTTAATATATTCTTTATGGGCAGATCGAATAACGCAGAAGGCTTCTATTGGCACTTCTCCCTTTAATTTAGTTTATGGGATAGAAGTGGTTCTTCCAACTCATCTAACAATCCCTTCTTTAGCCTTAGTCCAATATATTGATGAAGAACCAACTTCTTCTTTACAATTAAGGCAGATGGAAATAATTAAGTTAGAATAACAACGAGAAAAGGCTAAAGTAACTCATGCTCATCATCAAGCATTAGTTAAAGCTTCTTTTGATTCAAACATGATAACCAGAAAGGATTTTCAGATAGGAGATTTAGTTCTAAAATGGGACAAAGCTCATGAGGAAAAAGGAAAACATACGAAATTTCAACGAATGTGGCTTGGTCCTTTTCAAATTGCAGAGATCATAGGTTCATCTACTTTCATGTTACAGGATTTAACAGGGAAAAGAGAGTCTTTACCTGTTAATGGAAAGATCCTTAAAAAATATTTTCCATAGGAGATCATTCTTCTACTTTGTAAATTAGTTTTCTTTATTTGTCATAATAAAACCAGTTGTTAATGGTTACATTTGGAATTCATAAAAAGATACAAGTTATTTTTTTTAGATTTTATTTCTTCACTTATATAAATAGAATTCTTTTTAGAATATTGATCATTATTATTCAAAGATGCAGTTAAAAATTTTAAATCTAGAAATGATATTAGTTTCAACTTTGAAAATTTTGATGAAAACAACTTTTGGTGAAAGATTGTTTTATATCAGTCCAATGAAAGGTATCAATAACAAAACAAAGGTTCTCTGTAGAAAATTTCTTTCCAAAAAACTCTATCATTGTTGTCCAGAGCTATCTTAAGGAAACAATGACTTCCTCCCCACCTAGAAAATTACAAAATTCAGGGAATAATCCAATGATACACTTTTAACTTAAAGAGTAAGAGGTCTCATCACGAGCCGACTTATCATGATCATAGATATTATAGCTTTCTGACTTTGCCAATACTGCATACCACAACAGGGCAATGACTTAAGATTATTGCAATCAAAAGGCAAGGGGTCTCATCACGAGCCAGCTTGTTCAGCAAAGTTATAAATCAAGTGAATGACACTGTCATAAATTGGCTATCAAACCAAGACATTGTTCTTTAAGGATAAAAAGAAAATGAAATCAATAAGTGTGAATATGGATTTCTTTTTGAAAATTGTATATTTTTCTAAAGTGGGATACAGGATCATTGTTGGGTAACAAGTAACCCTGTCGAGGCTATAAACGCTTGCTGGCAGCATTGGCTCTACCTATGACAAATGAGCATATTTAAAACTGATTTACAGAGACGCCTTTTGTTTTTATCTTTAAAACCAAGTAATGGCTGATGTAGATACAAGGACTAGCTTGAGGAAGTGAATAGTCAAAATTTGATCATAGAAAAAATGAAATATCATTCATAGATTGAAGCATAATGTACTTTGTCTTTTTATAATAAAGTTTGATTTTCTAGAAAATTTTCTTTTTTGAAAAGTTTAGAAAATTCAAAAGAAAAGCAGAGATAACTGGTTCTTCCAAGTGAATCACCAATTGTTGTGGCCAGCAACAACCCCCATTCTTATTTAATATTAGTAATAATACTAAATAAGTGGAAATCCAAAAAAATTAATTAGTTTTTATTTCCTTTCTCAAATAAAACGTACTATCTTAACTTAGAGAAGTTCCTTTGAAAATATTTAAAATAAACCTAAGTTTATGATAAATCAAAGCATAATATTTCTTTGAATAGAAATACCGCATTCATCGCAAAAAATGGATATCTTTTGTGAAAGCATAATCTTTTAAAATTGCGATTCCGCGATATTGCGATAGCGCGATCCCAAAGAACTATACATTAAAGTATTTATCGCAAACCGCATATCGCAGAAAAGTTATTTAAGAAGTTATATTTTATGAATTTGCGATTCCACGATGTTGCGATATTACGATTTCGTGATAATATTAGATTGTGATTTGCGATGTTACGTTTTGCGATGATTGCGATCCGCGATATTGCAATTTTGCGATATTGCACAACAAATCGCAGATCGCATTATCGCAGATTCTTCTAGCGCGGTGTCCAAAGTAAATCTTTTCATAGATAAATATCCGTTATGCACTTTGATGTCAAAATTAATGAATGGATTGTTAATCATTGATGAAAAGGATTTTGTTTTGATTGAAAGGTTGTTTCACGCTTTTATCCACCTTCAGCATTTAAAACTATCCCGTCACCTTTCTCATCTCATTACTCTCACTTAATTCGTAACACCGCAGGCGCGAAGGAGCAGAAGACTATACAAAGCATTCACAAAGCATGATGGGTAAGAAAGAGAAAGTTCCGAGTGCTGAAAACAAAGAGATGGCTTCCCTATATGCGGATACTGCTTGCAATAAGGACGCCAGTATCACTACCTGGGAGGGGATGTACAATCTGCTCGAAGAAGAAAATCCCAGGGTAATGGAAGTCGCGGCTACTGCTGGATCAAGTAATTCCTCTAAAGTGTCTCTTACGGAATTGGCTTGTTCATTTCTTCACAGAATAGCAGCAAGACCGAGAATTCTTCCGTATACAGATATGATAAAATGGGTGCTGGATAACACAGATATTTCGGACATGCAATTTAGAACTCTAGGACAAGAACTCATCGGGTCATTCACTACAGAAGATTTGAGGCTTATGTATCACTTACCGGAACCTCAGGCGACCTACAACAAACAATTTATGGAGAAATTCGCCAGAGAAAATGCAAATTTGGCGGAATGCACCAAGGAATGGACCAAGAGAGAGGAACCATTGAAGAAAAAAAAACACGGTATGTACAGTACTGGTTCGCTCACCTCTCCATATTGTTTTGCTACTGCTATGTTATGCAGGCTTTTTGGAAAGCCTGACATAAATATGGTGTTGCCTGAATGGCTCCCTTTGTTAAATGCTGATGTTAATGCCATAATTGTAGACTGGGCAAAAATCTTGTCTGATAATTTAGCCGCTGCCATTTTCAATTACCGGTCCAAACAGACTATTTCCCAGAGGATTTATCCCCCTTTTTATCTATCTGCCTATGTTATGGATTCAATTTTTTTGTTTCTAAATTCCCTTTGATGGGTTGGCAATGGACAATCCATGATCCCTTGCCTATTCATGTCTATCACAAAGAGTTGTGGGAATCAAAGTTTGTTCCTCATTTTTACAAAATTTTCCATGGCATAATGCTGCCTCTGTACAGAATATTGTATAATAAGGATGCTCCAAGGTTATCCCCGGAAGCAGAAGTCGACATTCTCCCTGTCGCAAGATGGTTTGGAGAAGATTTGTTTACTTATGTGAGGGTTTTTGGAAGTTCTGCTTCCCCCCATGTTTTACCCCTGTATGTTCCGGATAAACTTGTAGCCCGGGAGATTGCTTATCAAACCTGTGGTGAAGGAGGTTTGACAAAGGAATTAAAGGAGAAGAAGAAGGGCATTTGGCCACAATTTCCCGTAGCATGTGGAAAATTTTCATTGTTTGATGTTGGTCACGCATTCAAAGAGGTAAGAAATATTACATGCTTACAACTGTTCAAGTTTTCGAGAAGGTTATTCGATCCAAATGATGTTGTCAAAAATCTCACCACTGCAATCAAAGTAAGAGTGTTTTCTGGAGAAGAAGATCCTTTTGATGATATGTTTCAAACAAAATGTTCATTTAAAGAAGTTTTGCATTTAGCTCAAACACAGTTATCCCCAGAATAATTTCAGGAATTTAAAGTTTACAGAGAGAGAAGACTAACTACTATCCCTTTGGAAAATTTACGCTTGGAACCCGCAAGGGAACCAACTCCTAGTGTCATCCTTAGTGGCAGCTCAGATATAGAAAAGTATAAGTCAAAGTCTGACAAAGAGACTTCTGAGCATTCTAAAAAGATTGATAATGATGAAAGCTCAGTGAAAGATATAGCTCAATCAAAAGAGCTTTCACAACAACAGACTTTTACCACTCCACAGTTGAATCTTCCACCTCTCAATGTACAGAAATTGACAGTCAGGACTCAATTAGACAAAGAATGGGAAACTTTTAATCAATTGCTTAATGTGGAAGGATAGAATATACAGACCCCTGTACAGACAACAAAAATTTTGAGCACGGAAATACGTGGCAACATCACAGAAACTGAGCATATACCTATCACTCCCTCTTCTGAAATTGTACTCAATATAGAGGACATTCCTCCTCTATATGTATTCTACATCCCGCAGTATAAAGCAGTAGTGAGGAAGCAGAGGAAAAATAGAAAGTTAGAGAGCTCAATCTCTGAGCGGGAAACAATTAGGGAGACTATGGAAGGATCTCTGAATCAGCTGACACAATCTTGCCAACTATCTCGAGATTACGGAGCTTGTGCCTCTATGTGATAAAACATCTGAGGTAAAGCCATATTAAATAAAAGAAGATTAGATCTGGCTAAATAGCAATTTGCAACAAGCACATGCTAACGATTAAAAACACAATGAAACTTGAGAGGTTACGGCTGAGCTTAGAGGTACAAATTGGTTATCAATGTTTGGCAGATAAAAGAAAGAAACAATAGATTATCGAAAGAGCACAAAGATGACCCTAAGCTTCGAGATTATTTAGGAGGTCCCGTTTCTTCTGTTCAGCAAATCATAGCAATAGACACTGTATGCAGAAAATCTCTCGCAATACAACACATCGAAAGTGATAGAATTCCCTAATCATATTAGATATAAATCTTCCGGATAATCACATGAGAGTTTTAGGAACGACGTGTTTCGAACTACCAACTGTAGTTCATCATCAGGATAATGAAGATTGGCTGATCTGACAAACCCAATTTATACCAGAAAGAGAGAAGCAACGGTCAAAACCCAAATTTAACGGTCAAAAATAAAAATAGAAATAAAAACAGAAAACATAACAAACCCAACCCTAAAAACGCTAGTCAAAACTAAAATGATATAAAATCAAACCTAAAAACTGAAATGACACCAAAAAAATAAAAATAAATAAATAAATAATAATAATAATAATAAATAAATAAATAAATATATAAACAAAAATAAAATATATAAATATAAAGAAATAAATAATAAATAATAAAAAATAAATAAATATAAATAAATAAATAAATATAAATATAAATATAAAAATAAATATAAATCAAATAAAATAAAAAGTAAAATAATAATCAAAGTCAAAATAAAATAAATACATTAATAACTAAATTTTTTTAATTAGGACTAAAAATAAAGGATTTAATCAATAACTAAATAAATTAATAAATAAATACATTAATAATTTTATTTATTTAATTATTTATTTAAAATTTTAACAAATAAAATTAAAAATAAAGAATTATCATTTATAAAAATAAAAATAAATGTTTTAACCAATTAATAAATAAGTAAATTGATAAATAAAAGTATTAATAAAAACATAAAATAAAAATAAAGGATATAATCAATGAATAAATTAAGCAATAGGTAAAAACATTAATAAATAAAATTAAAGCTAGAGTAAAAATAAATTATTTTTATAAATATAAAATCAAAGAATAATAATAATAAAACCAAAAACAAAAGAATAAAAATACCAAAGAAAAAGAAAGGAAAGAACCTTATAAGGAGTGAAGAGATGGAATCCAGCAACTGCTAACCTTCCATCCATCATCCCTATTCAAAGTACAAGGCCTCTTTTCAATCTCTATCGCCTCCCTAAATTTCCGATGATGGAAATGATCAACCCTAGCAAGGACTCTAGCATCTTCCAAACAAGTATGATGCTTCGTCTTCTCTGCATGCTCAGCTAGCGCTGAGGACTTGGTTCTACCATGCCTAATATCTGCAGAATGCTCCTGGATCCTCTTATTAATCGATCACTAATCATGTCATAGAATTACGACATGATTATGATTTAACTAATGAAAGAGTTACTAATTATATGGCATGGAAAAAGACAGAGGAAGGAAGAAGAGTAGGAGCACCGATCATCAATGATAATCATAAAGAACTGCTCTTCAACAATTGGGATGTACAGCTCAGAGAAGCAGAAAAAGCAGCAGAGGAAGCAGCTACAACAGCAGGAAATGTTACTGATTGTGTAAATGAAAATTTGCACAAAGTTAATTTTATTTCAGAAATTATTCCGGGACACCTTCCGCAAGCGCAAAAATTACAAACAGAGTGGAGGCAAAAGGCTGATGAAAAGGCAAAGTCAATTCAAGAACTGACAAGATTAAGTTGGGATTCTTACTGGACATATCTAGTAAAACCCCACAGTCAATGCAGTGCGCTTAGTTGCATCATTAATTCTGCTGAGAAGATTGCTCCTACACTTGCCGATTCTGTCTTTTCGGGGCAGTTGAAATCTGAAGTCGGCCAACCACCTCTTCTCAAAACAATGTTGGATGCTTGCAAGATCAAAGATCAAATTCATAAGTAGATAATTGATAGTCTTTATTTTTAGATTTAGTTTTAGTTTTACTACATTTTTGCCTAGGAAAAGGACGATCATTTAAACCGAATCCTAAATTTTTGTAATAAACTATTTTTAGATTTTAGTTATTAGTATTTAAACCCTTCTCATGCATTTAGAGAAGGGTCCTGAAATTTGTCAAAAACTTATCCTCAAAACATGCACTTCTGCACCCTCAGAGGAGGTTTTGATAAATGAATGGAACGAGGTTTATTGATATCTATGTCTAATATCTGTTACTGATGTTGCATTTCTATACTCTTGATAGATGTTGGATTAAGAAAGAGATAAATCATTATTGCTTCTAGCTCATGAGTAGAACCAGTTATAAATGGTATTTTTATCTCTTAACTGTTTCTGTTTCTATGATAAAAGTGATATTTTTGTTTAGTTGTTTATATGTTAATGTTTGAATATCTGAGTTATCATTTGGCATTTTTGTACGGTGATAATTATTTATTTGTACTTGATATATGAATAGCTTGATATGCGATATGTTTTTCACAACTGTTTCATCTAACTTTTTATGTGAAATAGTTTATCTTTATTGAATTCTTTTCTCATAATAATTGAATGATCTTTATTATCAATTGTTATCTGAAATCCTTTTAGATCGCATATATTGAAAGATTACATCCCGGGTTAGTTTAGAATCAGATATTTCTTAGAATATAGTTTGCATATGAATAGATTAGAAATAGATTAAAAGCATTTTAATTAGGAATTTTTAGAAAAGAAATATCAAATCTCAAACACACACACACATATTGGGAAACTGGTCCCATTATCCCCAGTCGGACCCACTACACCAAACGGAAAAGGAACTGCTAACCAAGGTCCGGACCGGGTGGGTATCCCCCTTGTTGTAGACCCGATTTTCGGGGCTTCAACAGGAAGGTAGGATTTCAGTGTGACCAGAACTGCCAACAGAGGTAGACTTGTTCAAAATATCCCTTTGCTCCTCAATTTGTTCAAATGGGCTCCTAGCTTCACAAGATGCTGTCATCTATTCTAATACTTGAGATATTTCCTCCTCATAACCCTGTAAAGGTGCATTCTGAGGGCTCGGAGGGGGTGTATAGGATGGCCCAGTTTCTTCTGGAAATGTTGAGGTATTTTGCAGATGTTTTATTCTTGCATACCGTCTTTGTTTTACTAGACTTATGGTTGCGACACAGGTTCTATTCCCTTTAGCTTTCTTAGGGATTGGCATGTCTGTTCTTGGACACTCAATTTCTGCTCTATCAGGGTTTCCTTCAAGGGCAGGTAGGGCAGGATTGACAAAGCTATCCCATGCTAACTGATGTTTGTTTAACTCATGAACAATAATCAATTTTATTAGGACATGATGGCCGACAAATGCTTGAGGGTTTTTATCTTTCCTAATCTAAAAAACAATGTCATGTAATATAGAATTGAAGAAAAAAGGTAAATTAACTAAAATCTCTTGTTTGAGTATAACTAACAATTTGAGTTGATGAGACTTTACCACATCCTGGTGTCCGTCACATGTGATGTACCTTTGGATGATGACATCTAGTTCTCGCCAGGGCTACTTCAAGGATGTAGGGTCCATACCTTTTCCTTTTCGTACCAATTGCTCATCTGGGTCCTGATATACTGAAATTGCTTCTTGTATGAGGACATGTTTATCAGTCCACTTTTTCCCTTCCATTGGAAGTCAAGAGACCTCATTAATTACTTATTCAGATACTGGTATAATTATTCCTTTAACTATGGCGTGCCCTTCGCGCAGGTTCCGCAGGAATTAAATTGCTATCTTAGTGTTGAACCATTGTAGCTTGTCCAGATATGAAATCCAACCAGATTGCTAGAGAACAGTGTGAGACAATTATGTAACTTGAAAGTTTGTTGGTTCATTGCAAAGATAATTTCCACCCATAGCTACTGTGTTTTTAGAACTGATTTCTTCACCCTTCTGCATGCGCTTCTCTCAACTCTATTATTTAAAAAAAAATACAAACATTGCATGCGGCTCTTATATAGTTTAATATTAGAAATGTGATTACATGACGTTAATGCAATGATTCTATTTTCCAATCAGCCTATCTGAACGAAGTCTCATAATTAATTCACAAGCTTGTTTATTATAGATATTCACACCCCCTCCAATGAGAGAAGGGTGCCCATGACCTTTAAGCACAAGAAAAGAGGAATGGTGGCCAAAATCATGAATGCACATGGAATAGAAGTCAGAGGTTGGCAATAATGGCAAATGTACATTAGGTGGAAATGACAAAAAATGGAGAAAAATGGAGGAGAAATTATTGTGAAAATATTTTCTATTTTGATGGCATAATATGATGGAAGCATGACATGTGACAGATTATGATGAATTTTGTTATAACTCAAATCAGAATAATGACTATAAGTCATCCAAAATCAAAGTTAATTATGCATATAGGTTATTATAATGATACCACTTAGTCAAAAAATACATTCCACTTCAGGAATGGATCAATACGAGATAGGGCATGTAAAATAATCGGTTGTTTGTCAAAAATACTCCAATACCACAAGCAGAGCCACTGCTTCCAACAGGCATCCATAACCTCGAAAAGGTTTTTGTTTTAACCCAAAAAATGAGCCATAATCCTCTATTTAAAAGTAGACACTCTGCTTGTTTTGTGGAGAGACCACTATGCTGGTGTGGTGGCTAGATAGTCATACATTCTGTTGACCATATCAGCATCCCCCATTAAGATTCTCGTCCTGTAGCCCCGTTTTAACATGCCATGTCCTCTCTCACGGCCTATGAAAATCATTTTCTCATATAACATTCCCCACCTTCAAAATCAAATTGCACTGTAAAAGGCCAGCGATGAAAATATTAAGGCTTAGCCCCTTTGCTGCAAGTCCCAACCTCTTCCCCACATGCGCCCTTAGCTTAAAACCAAGTGCTGACCTATAAGGCGCCAATCGCAATCGCTTAACTCATATGTGGTCTCCCGATTGATCGTCGCAAAGACTTGCGATGTGATCGATCCGATTGCCCTCCCCTCCGATCGCGTCGCACTTCCCCTATTGCGATTGCAATTAATATCTGCCCCAATCTTCGATTGCGATTGACCCTTTGGGCCCCACCGCTCAACTCTTCCGTTCATCCATTAAATAAAGAGTTTTCCCTTTGATTCACCCGAGTTTGTTATGATTTCATTTTTTAAATTTTTTTCATATTACTGCTTCCTCAATCGCATCGGAGGTTTACGTTATGCCACTCCGTCCTTCTCCCGTCTCTGCTTTGCGATTGTGATTTCCTAACTGGGTCCCGCTCCATAGCATCCACATCACCATTCCACGCGTTCTTGTCATGTAATCACATGTCCACCTATATTTTTTGTTCTAAGGTCATAAGCCCACGTATTATGTTTGGAACTCATCACGGTTCACCTACTTTAAACATGGTCCTCTCCCACTATAACGCTGCATTTTCTTCGCCACCACCCTCCGTCCATTCGTCATTTTTCCATGTCTGCACAACCATTCTCATCAATCCTATCACGTCTATCATCTTCGGGTCTGGTTTTCTTTAATAGGTTTGTGGGTTTTGCAGGTTCCCGGCGACGGATAATCATCATAATTTGCAGTAGCCATTACAAAGGCCGAGGCCGCTCCACAGGACAACTTTTCAGAGGAAAATTTATGAAGAAAAGCTTGAGAGGCTGTTGCGACTTGACTGCTATTTAAGAAGCAGGGTAAAAATCCGTCGAACCCTCAAGAAATCATTCAAATGAATAGGTCGAGCAGATAGAGGATTGATGGCACATACGAAGAGTATCAGTCGAAGATCAATGAATTCGGCGTTCGACACTGAGGATTTTAAATCCCGATCTGGGATTCGGAAGGTGAAGAGTACGAATGCACGAGTAGCAATACTCTCCAGGTCCATTTCAACAGATTTCTCTCTCAGGAAAGGACAGAATGTTACATATTTTATTCTTCATATCTTATCCCTGGAGGAATTCGCACCTACTGCATTTATTTCATAAGAGCCGGACTCAGAGTACCTACATCATAACATATTAATTGAGCAACATGGGCGCGAATGTTTCCGTCATTTTGTTCAAATTAGGAAAATTTAATGTTTCACCTACCTCATCTACTAGAATTTTCTGTTTCTCCTATAATAACCCATAAGAAAGACATTGAAAAGGTTCCAGACTTTTATCAGAAAATTGTGCAGTGAAAGGCTTATTGTAATACATCTTGTAAAACTCTTATATGAAGGTTCAGAGCCCGAAGGGTCTCAGTGAGGAGGAGTTCTATCTGTAATGAGGATTCTGGTCTTTGGTATTTCACAATATGTAACTTTCTCTCATGTGTTAATATAACATCTCTTTCTATTTCATCTATCTTCTTGTATCATGTTACTGGAATGTGAGTGGCTCACTGATTTTCAGTAAGGATTTATCCTAGTTGATACCCATACTAAGATCAGTCAAGCGCTTTAAATAGGCTCAGGCATGATATACTGTTCCATGTTCATTTCATCCATATTTTCTGCTATATTAGTTGCTTTGAGAGGGTGCTTTTAAAACGCCATTTTCATATATGGATTCTTAGATTGATAAGCCCATGTATGGTTCTGTTGTGTATCTGGGTATCAACTCAGGGTTAACTAGTATCTTCTTAATGTTTCTTTCACTCCACTTTCCTTCTGATACTTGATTTTTGTGGCATATTACTTGAATCGGGCCTCTTTATAGTAAATTGTCTCTTAACTGTTTGATGCTTTAATATTGGAGCTTTGCATCTTGTCTCTGCAACTATACCTTCCATGTGACAGTTTCTGTAGATTCTGGTCCCATTTAAATCAATTTCCTTGTTTTACAAGAGATAGCAGGAGAGCCTTTGGCTGACACCCAAGTTATATTATTACGCGCTCCTTGCTATGATAAGATGTCCTAGGCACTGGTCTATGGCAACTCTAGGCTGTCTCTAGGAGCGACAACACATTCATGAGGATTTAACAGAGTGATGAGACCGACTAGTGATGAGACCTCCTATTCTTCAAGCAGTTTTAGTTGTCGAGAAGGTCACTACCCTGGTGTGGTGGCCATTGTGGGAATGTAACCTGTTATATCCTCATGATCATGGGAGGATGGCTCGTAATGAGATCCCCTATCCTCTCTTTTTTTTAAAAATTTTCCAATAAAAATATAGATTCTTTTAGTATAAATGGAGGGAGGCTCATTAACTCCTTAAGATTTATGGGTGGTGTAAGAAGTAAATAAAATGCTAATAAAAATGATGCCCTTATTCCTATATTCTCATGCAAAAGAGAATTACCACTTGAGAGTGTAAAAATATAAACCAACATACAACTATGATAATGGATTGTGTGATAATATGCCTGAACATGATATATCAAGCCATTCATTATATATATATATATATATATATATATATATATATATATATAAACCGTGTCAGTTTCCAAAGTAAAAATAGCAATCAAAATTTCAAAAAACATAATATTAGTAATATCATTGCTTTTCCCTTCTTTAGGTGCAGATTCCTCATTCAATAAAATGTTTTTTATGGCAAGAATGTGTAAAGGAAGAGTGGATATTAAAAGGAAATCATCAAAAAACAAAAGGCAAAAGTTTTATACTTTGAACAACAAATTTTGTAAAAACACACAACAACAAGAATGCAACTGTGCAATTGGTTCGACAACAGCTGTTCAATTGATTGAATAACAGTTGTTCAATGGATTGAATGAAATGAATTTTATTTTAAGAAAAACATGCTAAAAAAAAAATGTTCAGTTAGATCGAACAACAACTATTCAATCGATTGAACATCAATTGTTCAATGGATTGAACAAAAAAAATATTAATAAAAAAATGCGTTGAAAACAACTGTTCATTTGGTTCAAACAACAGTTGTTAAATCAATTGAACAACAACTATTCATTTGTTTGAGCAACAAAAAAACAAAACCACACGAAAGGAAAAAATGTGGTTAGTCATTTGCTTTGAACAACAATTGTTCAGTCGATTGAACAACATCTGTTCAATTGATTTGAACTGCAAAAAAAAACAATCAAAAGAGAAAGAAAATGGAATAATTTTATACAATGATGAAAAAAACTGTAAATTACAATCAAATGTAGGAAGCATATATACATTATTTTCAAATAAAGAAGTACCAAATTATTATGAAGTTGAAGTTGCCGAGTCATTATTCCCTGTAGCTAAAATTTGGATAGTGGGATCGTCATGCACTTCCTTGCAGAAAGACTCTTTTGTGAGTGGTTTATGATAGAGGCACCCCCGGTGTCCATTGACTCGAAAAGAAAAGCCAGATCCATCTATGGTAGTCAAGGTAATGGTACCGTTGTTGTGCACTTCTTGAATTTCATATGGCCCGAGCCACCTTGTTTGTAATTTACTTAAGAAGTCTTGGAATCTGGAATCATAGAGGAGTGCCCAATCTCCTTTCTGGAACATCTTATTTTTGATGAGGTTGTCGTGCCAATTAGCCCATTGTTGCTGAATAATTGCAGTGCGCTGTAGAGCAAGTAGCCGTGCTTCATCTAATTCGTTTATCTATTGAAGTCTTTTAACTTGGGCGTCTATCAAATCTAGCCCCACTTCCTGGGTTGTTCTCAGAGTCTTTATCTCAAATTCAATAGGAGAATTTGGTTCCTTTCCAAATACCAGGTGGTACGGAGAATATTCGGTAGTGTTTCTCCAAGTTGTACGATAAGCCCACAAGGCCTTTGGCAGTCTAGTAGGCCAATCTTGGCGATGTGTTGAGACTGTTTTAGCAAGAATTGTCTTGATGACTTTATTGGTGCTTTCGATCTGCCCGTTCGCCTACGGGTGGTAGGGAGAGGTGACTTTATGAGTGACACAGTGGTTCTGTAGAGTGGCCGAAATTTTATTTCCTACAAATTGTGCCCCTCCATCAGTTATCACTTCCCTAGGCAAGCTATATCGCACAAAGAACTCAAAAATAAAATTGATCACAAACACTTATGTAGCTCTTGGAAAAGCCACTATTTCTACCCACTTCGTCACATAATCTGTGGAAACCAGTATGTAGGCCTTCTGATTGTATGGCAGATTGAATGGCCCAACAAATTCCAACGCCCATCGTTTGAAAGGTTCTACTACCAACTGTGGCTGCAATGGCATCACGTCGGATTTGCTAGGGTGACCCATTCTTTGGAAACTATTTTAGGCTTGCACATATTTCTTTGCAGCCTTAAAAATTGTGGGCCAATAGCCCATTTGTAGTATTTTTTTTCCCTGTCCTGCGATCTACAAAATGTCCGCCACATGGTTCGTCATGGCAGGCCTTCAATATGTCATGGATCTCGTCTTCTCGAATGCATGTGCATATATGCATATCAGCTCTTGTGTGGTGTTATCACCAAAATCGTACCTGATTGGTTGCTGATCAAACAACTTTAGTGTAACTATTTCAAACCAATCTTGTGACTGAGGCTTAGCCTCCTCAGCCTAAGAGGGCTCTCTCAAGGGTTAATGATATTGATTAATGATAAAGATAGATGGCTAGCTCTATGAATTGTGTCTTGGTTTTGTATCTTTGCAGGTTGAAAAGATGAATGCTTGCTACCATTGGGCTTATGGAGTCAGTGACAGGGATAAAGATAACAACGACTCTCCTTGTGGAACCTGAGGCTTGTATTTATTTCAATGAAAAAGTAACACATTCAGGAAAATCCCAATAACTTGAGGTTCAAAGGAAGTCAGAGCATGTAATACATGAATTTTGAGTAATGAGACATCAAGTTATTGAAAAGAAAATATCAAAAGAGATTCACCATAGCTCAATACTTAAAGGAAGTCAGAGCAAGAACAACCATGAATTCTGAGTAATAAGCATTAAGACATTGAAGAAAACCTTTCAAAGATAGGACCTAAAACTCATTTGACCATAGTTTAATACTTAAATGAAGTCAGAGCATGAAAATCCATGAATTCTGAGTAATAAGCATTAAAACTATGGAAGAAAAACATTTCAAAGATAGGACATAAACTCATTGAAATACACTAAGAATCTCAGGTGAAGAAAAGTTGTATTAATTTTGTATATATATCAGTAAATCCAAAACTTTACAAAATTAATCTGCTGAAATGACATTTTTCAACCCTGGCACACATCGAAATACTTACTACTTATAGGCATCTAGCATTTACATCCAATCTGCCAAGTGGCTAGACCATTAAACTCTCTTACTAACACCAAATCCAACCAATAACTAGATTTTTTGAAACTAGAACTGACACCTTTCGAATTAGGAGTTAGAGTCCTACTATGAATCAAACACCTACTTATTACATTTAATCTAAAGATGATCCAAATATTTCTCGAAAGGAATCATGTATTTCAACCATGCTGACCACCAACAAAACATTAATAATATGACTGTCTTCATGAAGCTGCCCTGCCTATTATTAAGGAGTTGTCAGTTTGATGGTATGGAAACATAGTAAACTGGTATCTTCGAACTGTATCCTTAAAAAAATATCTCCACTTAGAAAAATTTTGATCTCATACTCTTTGTTATTCTCATGGAGAACAATTTTGAAATATCTGTTTACTTTTCTCCTTCTTCCAAAATTAACCACCAAAATTAACCTTGTTGTCAAAACAGAGTTTTGAGCTACTTTCGTAGTTAGTTTTGTAGCACAAACAAAAGAGGTGATGTGTGGTAATCCTCTGCTATTATTGGCCATAGGAGGATGTTAAGTGATAAAAAACAATTAAACACAACCCTCAAAGCTCTTTGTCCCTATCAGTTTAAGTACCTTAAAACCAAAAATAATTCTTCAGAATTTCTGCAACAAAAAAAGGGCTTCAAGCCTGGCATACACTGTGGAATTGCCTAACTTTTTAGAGATTTGACAAAACTTAGGATCTGAGCTCTGAAAAGATCCATGAATATACCTGCATATAAATTGTGATAATATAAGACAAAAAAGGTCTATAATCCCTTGTTACCTTCTTATTTACCAGCAGTTTCTTCATGAGCAGTTTTAATAGTTTTCTCCATAGTTCCTCTTTCCAAATCTTTCTTCTCTAATTTTGTCTTCATCATCTCCATATTTTCTTTCAACTCTTTGACTTGTCCCTAAAGACTTTTCCTCTCTTCCTGTAACCATAAATTTCTCTGCCTTGTGTGTGTCATCATGATGCGTAAAGGTTGTGATTTCTTCAACAAGTTTTTGGCTTTTCCAATATAATTTTCAAAATGAGTAACCTAATCATTCAATTTATTTTCTACCTCATCTATCATTTGTCTATCTTGCTTGTATATTTCCAGATCTCTCTTTGTTTCAAACAAATCTTCCCTAACTGCTCTTAATTGTTCTTCAAGAATCTCTTTTTCAGTTTTCTCTATGACTTTTCCCTTTCCCTTTCTCTGTTTGATTGTTTCTTCCTTGTCTTTAAGCTGTCCCTTTGGAAAACCTGCTTCAGATTTATTCTGAACCTTTATTTTAGGTTGACCTTTCTTTTCTTTAATAACCTCTGTCTTAATAGGTGATATGACTATGACTCCTTGTACTGCTTCCCTTTTTCCTTTATCATCCTTTTGCTGCTTATTTCCAACAGTGATAGTTTCAGAAATCTGTGATCTAGTGAAAGGCTTTCTGGGTTTTAAAAAGGAAACTTGAATCTTCTGAAGAGAAATCTAATTTCTTGGCTATAAGCCCCTTCCCTTTGACCTTGGATCCTTCTACTTCAGTTGCTTTCACTACATGGGTTTCTACAATGTCTATAGCCTTTAATATGTCTTCAAGCCTGCCTTTACCTCCACTAGTTTCCTTTGTGCCTCTTTTATAAATTTTTGCTGCAGGTTTGGTCTTGTTAATTATGACATGATTTTTAGCCTGCTTGCTAGTTGCTGAATGTGGTGTTGTCTCTTGGATGAATTTAGATTCTTCTTCCACGTCTTTAGCTGTAAAGTTTAAACCTTCTTGTTGATTCCCTTCTAATTCTGCAGTAGCATTCAGCTCTTGCCTAAAAGAAGGAGTTTTGATTTTATAGGCTTTCCTTGGAGATAAAACATCCATTTCATACCCATTCATAAACAAGAAATATGCCCAGTATCTGTCTAATTTACTTAATTCTTCCAGTACAAGTAATTTCATCAATCCATGGTGAAATATGGAAGTTTCACTTCTTTCAGGTCTACATTGCACTTTGTCTGCCATTTTTACAAGACTTCTAAAAAGGTAAAAAGGAATATCAATTAGTTTCTTCCCTGTAAAATGAAGCAACAACTTGAAGTGATACATGTAGTTTGTTTGGAATCTGCCTTCACATGTAAAGTATTTATGTATGACTGTCAATAATTTAGAATAGTTATTTCTAAGGAAAGTTCTAGGAATCCCTACAGTCATATTTATCCCTACATGTTTAAGCTTTAGATAATCATCACAACTTCTCAAATTAAACTTGGTAGCTTTAAACCATTCTTCTTCGGTCCTAGGGATCCCTGTTACTTGAGAAATACTATCAGGCAAAATTGGCACATGAAGAAAACCAACTTTTGTAGATGCTCCTTTGAAATTGAGTACGAAGTCTTGTGATACCTGTTTGTGATGACCTTGTAACTTTTGACAAAACTGAATGCAACCTGCTCTTATAAAAATCTCAACGAAATATGGATCTTCCATGATTAAACTTGGACTTGTAGGCTCGTACCTGAATGGAAAACTTCCTTTATTCACTTTCTTTGGTGTGGCCATTTCTTCTTGTTTTGCAGTGGTGGCCTTCTTTGTATTCTTACACCTATTCAGTAACAAGCCTTTGATGACAATGAGCTATTATGGAAAAAGAGGGTTGACATAAAAGAGGGTTTCTACGAGAGATGCAGATGATGAAAATCTGCTTTGGTAGAAGCTTACAAGAGCAGAAAATAAAGAGTGAGAAATGAAGGATGAATTTGAAAAAATGATATTGGATTTATTAAGGAAATGGTGGCTGATGCCAAAACGTGTGAAAGACTTTCAATGATGACCCTATTCTGACAGCATGACCTCGAAACCCTCAAGGTTTAACAACTCATCATTATGCAGAAAACCGTTAAAAGATGACACCATTTTTGTAGCACATTTAGTTTTACAAGTGTCAGTTTTGCTACGGAACTACTAGGTGTTTCCATAACAAAATCTATTAATTTAGAACTAAAATCGCTGCAGACTCAGAATTTTTTTGACAAGTGACCAGATTTGAGACTTTAGGTCGATTCAAAGTATCTATTCATGATTTGTTCCTTTGATATGACTTGATATCATCCCTAACAACCTAAGACAATCTTTGAAACTTATGCTAATCATAAAATTTATCATTTCATGATGTTATACAATCTAACCAATATAAATGTAAACTTGACATATTTCAAGTTATGATTTTGAAATTTTAGGGTGTGATAATAGTGGCTCCACTTGGGATGGTATGCCCCTGTGGTATACCAAAGAAACTGTAGTTCCAGTGCCATCCATCCTTTTAAAATAGAAACTTTGAAATTTTTCCAAGTCTTATTCAAACTCTTATGGCCTTCACCTCAGGCTCAAGCTTGATGATCACTACAGAAGAAACAAATATGTACCTACTGAAAAGATGCTCAGTCAACTTTGAGCTTATTCACACACTCCTACCTACCCTATTAGTTGCAATCTCCATTTTAACTCAAGAAACATGAAACTTCCAATGAAGCCAGTCATTTATCTGATCTGACATTTGAACCTGTTGACTGCACTTGAAAAAAAAGTAAACATGATACTGAAATGACCAAGGCAACATAAGATGTATCTGATCTTCATAATGAAAATATAACTGGAAATTTGAATTGTAGAACTCTTCCATGTATTCAACTATAGGATCAAAGAAGACATGATCTGTTTGATAATCCTCAAGACATTCTACAACTTTGGACAATTCATCCATGCTTTGATCAACCACATAGGACTTCAGTTGTGTGCTCTCAAAATTCTTTTCAAACTAATTTTCAAAAACAATATATTCTTCTTCAAACTCAAAGGAAAAAGGTAGCAACACCCTCTCTTTGTTTTCTGGCATTAAAATCATTTGAAAAGACTGATCTTGATCAAGAATACTATGAGATTGAATTTTATCTTCTAAAAATTCACTATCTTTTTCATGGTTCTTAGCAACTTCATCCACAAATTGAATCTTAACTTCTGACTTGCACTCAAATAATTTCAGATTAGAAGAGAAGGATAGAGAAAAATTTCCACCCACTTCTTCATTAGTGTGATCATCATTTGATGTAGGCTGATGCAAGAAATGAAATGAAGAATCAATTTTTTCCTGTACCTGAGGATTGTAGCAATCATCTTCCAATATTTCCTCTAGTTGTTTGAAATTATTCTCATAATCCTGATGTAATGTTCCTAAATTAGCTTCAGCTAATAGGAACATTAATTTTTCCTTGTTTATCTTTGCATTTCATAATTGATGAATAGATTGTAAAGGAGGACATGTAAAACTCCTGAAAACAAAAAATAAATCAATGCCTATGTGAACAAAGACATATTTGGGCTATGTAAGTTATTATCTTGCAAGTGTGAATGGGTTAAATCACAAGAATGGGTCATCTTTGACCAAGTCAAACATCGTAGTCTGGATGCATTGAACCTCTTTGAGGGACAACACAATTCTAGAAGGAGGTTGTAATGTGAAAAGGGTTAAGTGATTCAAGGTGGTTTAGGGTTTGACAAGACTCTTATCTTATAAAAGGAAGAGGAGGGCAGCAAGGAAAAGGTTGTTGAATATATTATTTCCGAAGGTCTCTCTGCTTAGACATCCCTTGTTGGGCATTCCTGTTCAAGAATCCCACCTCCTTCCTTGAGCAGCTCTTGGAGGAGAATTGTGCTAAAATTCTCTACTATCAGGCTTGGGCCAAGTTTCACCTTACATTACAGCGCTGCTCATGTTGAGGGTTGAGCTATCTTGTCAGTTGCAGCAAGTGGAGATCTAGATTTGCTCAGATCTAGATGATAGCAGTGGCTCTTCTCAGTGAGTGTGTCATTTAACCTCCTGGAAGAGTTCATTTGTTGAGTATACTTCAGATCTACATCCTGGCATCAGGACATATCATATTCAGAAGTTACAGTGTTGTTTCTGTCCCTAAGACAACATTATTTGCAGATCTACAATTGTAGGGTGTTCTGCTTGCATTTTGGAGGAGAGATCGCCGGTGATTGGATTCATCCTTCACTATGGTGATCCATAGATTGGCCAACCAATCTATGTTTTGTTTCAGATTTGATATTCTACATGTTCATGATTTAGTGTGCAAATCTGCATTCTTAGATCTCAGATCTACTTCTGGTGCTTCATGTTTTGAGCAAAACCCTAAGGGGAATGTATAGATCAACTTTTCTTGTACATGGATCTGTATTGGATCTATATTTTTATGTAAAGATCTGATATAGATCTGAAGAATTAATAAACTACTGCTTCAGCCCTAGAAATCATGCTTTCACTGTTATGCAGTCTTTTTACATGGTTGTAGCACCTCTTTCTTGAGGATTTCTTCTGTATTCTTTCATTCTTCTTCTATAAAGTATATGAGTTATTCCTTTGATATTATTTGTCAATATTTATACCTTATTTCAGTCATACCCTTCAGAAAATCACACTCACATGCTTCAGTAAATTTCTGCATAATTCTAGTCTTGGGAAATCAGGGTTTACTAGCCTAGTTAGGAAATGAGGAACTATTTAACTTAGCAAAAATTATTTGTTTTTACTGAAATTCGACATGGGAGTCCCTCATAACCCTAGCTATCATATCCAACTACTTTCCCATCTTATTTTTACACATATATCTGAATACACACATTTTAGGGCCTAAATCCTCACTTTTCCCCACCTTTTGCCTTGTAAAACGCTGTATAACTTTGCTGCTGTATATTTTACTGAATTTTAAGTGCTTTTAAACCTATATGAGGTACATGGCTGTAGCTCCACATTGGTAATAACTCATATTATTCCCAATCTATAGCTGTTCCTGAAAAAGGAATATTACAGTGGTATCGGAGCAAGATCTTTGGCTGAGCCTGTGGCTTCAAGTTAAAGTGTTGAATCCCTAAAGGAGGAATATTTAAAGATCTATAGATAGAGTCTGTAGATGGCCAGGTAGCCTCTAGATCTCATCTTTTTTTCAAAGGTGACATATCCAGTAAATGCCCTTGCAGTCAATCTATGGAATAGAATTTTGATATTCCTGAAAAGGGAACTTTGCAATGATATTCCAGCAAGGAGCAAGGTCAGAATGATGAAGAATATGGGTTTATTCTCATTAGCTTTCATATCTAATAAGAACCTCTCCAAGGAGGTTGAACAAGAAGAAGAAAGAAGAAGTAGTGAAACTTCTAAAGAGTTTCAAGAGCAGGAAGATCTTCCGATCAGATCTACAAGATCTATACATGAGGAACGTTCTAAATCCTCATCTCATGGATATGTGCACTCAGCCATATCAACAAATATTCAGCGTTCTGTCTGTGATTTCTTCTTGAAGAGGAATAAAGGAGGTGTGCCTAAGAAGGAGACTCTTAGAGAGTATTTGGAGGAGTATGAAGCTCAGTCCAAGGAGTTCAAAGATAACTTGAAATTCCAAGGATTTTGCAAGATCAAGGAGGGAAAAGGCACAAAGGAGGAGCAACATGGAAGGGGTAGATTTTATCTATCTATCTTTGATGGATCACCTAAATGTCCAGCCAAGGTTTGGGTGAAGGAGCTAGATGACTTTGTGCAACAACATCAATTTTCAGAGATTGAAGCCATCAAAGCAACAATGATGCATTTTGAAGGTAAAGCATATGCTTGGTGGTTGTTTGAGTCTTTTTCCTTGAAGAATGCCAATACACCTACTTATGCAAGGTTTATTACAAGATTGATAGAAAGGTTTGATGAAGCACCATGTGTAACATCTTCTAGTGACACTATCAAACCATATCATTCAAATATTTTGCATGAGTTGGAAGGTTCTATAAATCCAACTCCATTTCTGAAGAGTATGGGAGAAGGTGTGAGTTTGTTTGATGCCTTTACTAGGGCAAGATATCCTTTGAATGAAGGGAAATATTCTCAAGAAGGAAGCATGGAGATTCCTCCTTCACTAGATGACCAAGATCTAAGGTCTCTTGTTGATGATGAGGCAATTTCAGTTATTGGAGAGGAGAAGGAGAAGGCAGGAGATAACGCAGTCATGAAAATAACACCTCAAGCACCTCATGAAGATAAAGTTGGAGCACTTGCTCCAAGGGAAGAAACTCTTGCATTCTTGCAAGTAGTTCCAAAATATCTCACACATGGAGATCTTGATACAACACAAGAGCAACATGCATCATCATTGTCAAATGATGAAGTCTTGAAGATAGAAGGAGGAAGAGAGGAGGAAGAGCATCTCAAGAAGAAGATAATATACCCTTCTCTGTTTCAAGGGTTGGAAGACCAAAGAAGGCAAGATAATCCATGCAGCAATGGTAGGGGAAAATATGTCCACCTATATTCACATTCTTCTCTATGCCTTGATGCCTATTTGCAAGGAGGCATTCCACCAGGAATACCTCCTGATTGGAGGAAAACTAAATTTTTATCTCAACTATGGGCAGCATTTTCATACTTGGCTAATGAAGGATCATTTGGAGAAGCAAGCACAGCGTGGAGGATCTTTCATGAATTCAGAAAAGAGGTAAGAAATTTTATGAATAGGACATTGTTATCTTCCATTCATTCATCTGCACTGAGAAATGAAAGATCAGAAATCTATGATGGTATGGATATGAGGATACATGGTAAAACCATATATTTGGGGCAACCCATGGTCTTCTCACTTACAAAAGAGACTTCTGAACATGACAAGAGGATCTTAATACTCTTGCATGCATGGGCCAAATTGAGGAAGTATTGGAGGACAAGAACTTTCCAAGGGGAAGTTGATTTCCACATGCTTCAATCTTGTCTTGAGGAAGATCAGCTGCAAGGAAGGCAACAAAAGAAAGTTTATGGGACTCCAACATGTGGCGTTGGCATAAAGTATGTCAAAGAGGAGAGTCATGACATGATAGGGGCTGCATTTCAGACATCTATAGCGTATCATTCTTGGGGAGCCTAGATCCTTATTGGGATTCTCAACATTTGATGGAGTACAACAAGGACCCTTTCACATGTGAGGTTCTTGATGGGAAGGTAATGGATGGGATGTATAAGGTAGTTGGAGGATTCATCTATTTCCATGATCAGATTTATTTGGTTAAAGGCTCCAAGCTCAAGGAGAAATTGTTGAATGCAACCTATGAGATCCTGCTTTCAAATCCAACTAGTTTCATTAAAACATGTCATGCTATATTAGATGGATTCATGTGGGAAAATTTTAGAGAGGAGATGCACTCACATATGAGTAAGTGCATAAATCATTTGCTGGTTGAGGAGGAACATAGCTCTTGGGAAGAGTTATCATTATCACCTCCTTATTCATTGAGTGTGGGAGGGAGCTCATCCATGAGCTACCTTGTTGATTTTAAACAAGTGTATAACAAACATTGTATTTCTGAATCTCATGATGTATCTATTATATACTTGTATTTTTATAACACTCATTTGTACGGATTTTCTCCAAGAGGGAGCACTATTTATGAGGGGCTTCATGGGCCACTTGAGGCCATGAACTTTATTGATGTTGATCATCCTTTGGAGGATCTTGGAGGGGAGATACACTTTCCATGGTGTGACTCCTTTACACCAATCACAAAGCACCTTCTCCAACCATGCAAGAGGGATGGGGCAGCAAACAAGTGTTGGAGGAAACACTTGTCATCTTCTATTCCATGGCAGTTGAGGGTAAAACTGCGCTGGTTGCACATGAGGAGGCATATTCCTTCTCCTGTATCATATATGGCAGCTAGCATGATCTTAATCATGATTCCACATGCTGAATATGTTCTTATTCTTGGGAACATGGTTGGAGGAGAGACACATTTGTGGAATGTGTCCTTGGGGAAAGGAGTTTCCCACATTCTTTGCACTACATGTTCGAGGGGGAGCATGGGAGACCATATGGCCACTATAGCACATTATTTGTCTCTTTATGATGTGTACCATATGATTGTATGTAGCACTTGGAGCATGCCTCTCATGGGCATTTGGGAGGAGCTTCACTATGAGTTACCACACTGGAAGGTAATTCATTTCATTTGGATGATAGCATGGAGGTGGAAGACCTTCATTAACGGTGAAATTCCCCATTATGACCATCACTTCTATCTTGATGAGGCCATGGATCAGCAAGAAGGTTTCCATATATACCTTCCTTTACTTCATGATGAGAGCTATTTGGTTTATCCACCAAAGGCCACTTTGCACACTTGGGAGGAACCATTGGGAGATGGAATTATTACAAAAAATTTGAAGCAATGGTGGAGATTGTTGAAAGAGGAGGCCACAAGAAGAAGGGGGAGATTTTGCAGCACCCTTACAGTTGCTTGAGGACAAGCAACACTTGGGAGGGGGAGACTGTAATGTTCCTAAATTAGCTTCAGCTAATAGGAACATTAATTTTTTCTTGTTTATCTTTGCATTTCATAATTGATGAATAAATTGTAAAGGAAGACATGTAAAACTCCTGAAAACCAAAATAAATCAATGCCTATGTGAACATAGACATATCTGGGCTATGCAAATTATTATCTTGCAAGTGTGAATGGGTTAAATCACAAGAATGGGTCATCTTTGACCAAGTCAAACAGCGCAGTCTAGATGCATTGAACCTCTTTGAGGGACAACACAGTTCTAGAAGGAGGTTGTAATGTGAAAAGGGTTAAGTGAATCAAGGTGGTTTAAGGTTTGGCAAGACTCCTATCTTATAAAAGGAAGCGGAGGGCAGCAAGGAAAAGGTTGTTGAAGATATTATTTCTGAAGGTTTGTCTGCTTAGACATCCCTTGTTGGGAATTCCTATTCAGGAATCCCACCTCCTTCCTTGAGCAGCTCTTGGAGGAGAATTGTGCTAAAATTCTCCACTATCAGGCTTGGGCCAAGTTTCACCTTACATTACAGCACTGCTCATGTTGAGGGTTGAGCTGTCTTGTGAGTTGCAGCAAGTGGAGATCTAGATTTGCTTAGATCTAGATGATAGCAATGGCTCTTCTCAGTGAGTGTGTCGTTTAACCTCCTAGAAGAGTTCATTTGCTGAGTATACTTCAGATCAACATCTTGGCATCAGGCCATATCATCTTCAGAAGCTACAACACTGTTTTTGTCCCTAAGACAACGTTATTTGCAGATCTACAGTTGCAGGGTGTTCTGCTTGCATTTTGGAGGAGAGATCTCCGGTGATTGGATTCATCCTTCACTGTGGTGATCCATAGATTGGCCAACCAATCTATGTTCTGTTTTAGATATTATATTCTACATGTTCATGATTCAGTGATTTTCTGAATCATTATGTAGATCTACATTCTTAGATCTCAGATCTACTTCCGATGCTTCATGTTTTGAGAAAAACCCCAAGGGGAATGTATAGATCAACTTTTACTGTACATGGATCTGTATTGGATCTATATTTTTATATAAATATCTGATCTATATCTCAATAATTAATAAAATGCTGCTTCAGCCCTAGAAATCACGCTATCACTGTTATGCAATCTTTTTACATGGTTGTAGCACCTCTTTCTTGTGGATTTCTTCTATATTCTTTCATTCTTCTTCTTCAAAGTATATGAGTTATGCCCATGATCTTATTTTTCATTATTTAGACCTTATTTCATTCATATCCTTCAGAAAATCATACTCACATGCTTCAGTAAATTTCTGCATAATTCTAGTCTTGGGAAATCAGGGTTTTATAGCCCAGTTAGGAAATGAGGAATTGTTTAACTTAGAAAAGCTTAATTTTTTTTACTTAAATTCGACATGGGAGTCCCTCATAACCATAGATATCATATCCAACCACTTTCCCATCTTATTTTTATGCATATATCTGAATACACACGTTTTAGGGCCTAGATCCTCACTTTTCCCCACCTTTTGCCTTGTAAAACGCTGTATAACTTTTCTGCTGTATATTTTACTGAAGGTTAAGTGTTTTTACACCTTTATGAGGTACATGTCTGTAGCTCCATATTGTTAATAACTCATATTATTCCCAATCTGTAGCTGTTCCTGAAAAAGGAATATTACACTTGATGATCTAAAGACTGACAGGTCTACTGCAAATTTTCATCAAACTTAGAGGATGTAACATTATTATCATAAATAAGCTCTTACTGGGTTTCATTTTCATCCAAGGGAGAGGATATCCTTTCTTCTTGGTGATGAAAGGGATTGTCATGAAGGGCCTCTAAAATTTCCTCATCCATGAACTCATCATCTTCATAACAATTCTCCAAATATTCAATAAAACTCACACAGTGTTTACAACAGTATTTGACCAGAAATAAGGAGGAATGACACTCTTCATACATCTCATAAAATGCAACATGGAAATCAGCAAGAGAATATAATGAACCATTTGGCAATATTTCATACGAAGACCATTCTTTTCCTTCTAAAGTGGCCATAACCATCTTCACGAGACAATCCTCAGGGAACTGAACCTTAAGACTGTGTACATGCATATGGAATCTAACCAAATGAAGAGTAGCATTGTCTTTCTTTTCATCTTTAAATATAGGAAGATCAGTTAACCATTCAACCTTTGGCATAGGATTTGGAAAACCAGGGATATGAGACCGATTCATAGGGGCATACCTGGCATTTATTCTTGTAATGGAACTCATATTGAAACTTCATCAAGCTACTGATCTTAAAATAGTGGAGTCACCTTCCAATTGATTATTTGATGTGTGGAGTCGCCAGAGTAGAAATACAACCAATATGTGCCTAAGTGTCTGTTGCTCTCAGACCTTAGAACTGAAACTTTGTCATTCTTCCCAGGGAAAATATACACTTTCGGTCCCCGAAAACGACACCAAAATGTTATCACCAAAATCTTACTTGATTGGCTGCTGATCAAACAAATTAAGTGTAACTATTTCAAACCAATCTTGTGACTGAGGCTTAGCCTCCTCAGCCTGAGAGGGCTCTCTCAAGGGTTAATGATATTGATTAATGATAAAGATAGATGGCTAGCTCTGTGAATTGTGTCTTGGTTTTGTATGTTTGCAGGTTGAAAAGATGAATGCTTGCTACCATTGGGTTTATGGAGTCAGTGACAGGGATAAAGATAACAATGGCTCTCCTTGTGGAAGTTGAGGCTTGTATATATTTCAATGAAAAAGTAACACATTTAGGAAAATCCCAATAACTTGAGGTTCAAAGGAAGTCAGAGCATGTAATACATGAATTATGAGTAATGAGACATCAAGGTATTGAAAAGAAAATATCAAAAGAGATTCATCATAGCTCAATACTTCAAGGAAGCCAGAGCATGAACAACCATGAATTATGAGTAATAAGCATTAAGACATTGAAGAAAACCTTTCAAAGATAGGACCTAAAACTCATTTGACCATAGTTTAATACTTAAAGGAAGTTAGAGTATGAAAATCCATGAATTCCGAGTAATAAGCATTAAAACTATGGAAGAAAAACATTTCAAAGATAGGACATAAACTCATTTAAATACACTAAGAATCTCAGGTGAAGAAAAGTTGTATTGCTTCTGTATATATATCAGTAAATCCAAATATTTACAAAATTAATCTGCTGAAATGACATTTTCCAACCCTGGAACACATCGAAATACTTACTGCTTATAGGCATCTAGCATTTACATCCAATCTGCCAAGTGGCTAGACCATTAAACTCTATTACTGACACCAAATCTAACCACTAACTAGATTTTTTAAAACTAGAAATGACACCTTTCGAATTAGGAGTTAGAGTCCTACTATGACTCAAACACCTACTTAGTACATTTAATCTAGAGATGATAAAAATATTCCTCGAAAGGAATCATGTCTTTCAACCAAGCTGACCACCAAAAAAACATTAATACTTTGACTGTCTTCATGAAGTTTCTCTGCCTATTATTAAGGAGCTATCAGTTTGATGATATGGAAACATGGTAAATTGGTATCTTCAAACTATATCCTTAAAAAAATATCTCCACTTAGAAAACTTCTGATCTGATGCTCTTTGTCATTTCCTTGATACTCTTTTTCATTCCCATGGAGAACAATTTTGAAATATCTGTTTACTTTTCTCCTTCTTCCAAAATTAACCACCAAAATTAACGTTGCTTTCAAAACAAAGTTTTGAGATACTTTCGAAGCTAGTTTCGTAGCACAAACAAAAGAGGTGATGTGTGGTAATCCTCTGCTATTATTGACCATAGGAGGATGTTAAGTGATAAAAAACAATTAAACACAACCCTCAAAGCTCTTTGTCCCTATCAGTTTAAGTACCTTAAAACCAAAAAGAATTCTTCAGAAATTCCGCAACAGAAAATGGGCTTCAAGCCTGGCATATGCTACAGAATTGCCTAACTTTTCAGAGATTTGACAAAAATTAGGATCTGAGCTCTGAAAATATCCATGAATATACTTGCATATAGATTGTGATAATGTAAGACAAAAAAGGTCTATAATCCCTGGTTACCTTCTTATTTACCAGCAGTTTCTTCATGAGCAGTTTTAATAGTTTTCTCCATAGTTCCTCTTTCCAAATATTTCTTCTCTAATTTTGTCTTCATCATCTCCATATTTTCTTTCAACTCTTTGACTTTTCCCTGAAGAATTTTCCTCTCTGCCTGTAATCATAAATTTCTCTGCCTTGTGTGTGTCATCATGATGCATAAAGGCTGTGATCTCTTCAACAAGTTTTTGGCCTTTCCAATAGACTTTTCAAAATGAGTAACCTGATCATTCACTTTCTTTTCTACCTCATCTATCATTTGTCTATCTTGCTTGTATCTTTCCAGCTCTCTCTTTGTTTCAGAAAACTCTTCCCTAACTGCTCTTAACTGTTCTTCAAGAATCTCTTTTCAATTTTCTCTATGAATTTTTCCTTTCCCTTTCTCTGTTTGACTGTTTCTTCCTTGTCTTTAAGTTGTCCGTTTGGAAAATCTGCTTCAGATTTCTTCTGAAACTTTCTTTTCTTTAATAACCTATGTCTCAATATGAATATGACTTCTTGTACTGCTGCCCTTTTTCCTTTATCATCCTTCTGCTGCTTATTTCCAATAGTGATAGTTTCAGAAATCTGTGATCTAGTGAAAGGTTTTCTAGGTTTTAAAAAGGAAACTTGAATCTTCTGAAGATAAATCTAATTTCTTGGCTATAAGCCCCTTCCCTTTGACCTTGGATCCTTATACCTCAGTTTCTTTCACTACAAGGGTTTCTACAATGTCTATGGCCTCTAATATGTCTTCAAGCCTACCTTTACCTCCACTAGTTTCCTTTGTGCCTCTTTTAGACCTTTTTGCTGCAAGTTTAGTCTTGTTAATTATGACATGATTTTTAGCCTGCTTGCTAGTTACTGAATGTGGTGCTGTCTCTTGGATGAATTTAGCTTCTTCTTCCATGTCTTTAGCTATAGAGTTTAAAACTTCTTGTTGATTCCCATCTAATTCTGCAGTAGCATTCAGCTCTTGCATAGAAGAAGGAGTTTTGATTTTATAGGCTTTCCTTGGAGATAAAACATCCATTTCATACCCATTCATAAACAAGAAAGATGCCTAGTCTCTGTCTAATTTACTTAATTTTTCCAGTATAAGTAATTTCATCAATCCATGGTGAAATATGGAAGTTTCACTTCTTTCAGGTCTACCTTGCACTTTGTCTGCCATTTTTCCAAGACTTCTGTTGGCGAGTGATCATGTCTCGTGGGCAAGACCCAGGTTCAGGGATTGTGGCCAAAAAAAGAATCTGCTGTAGTCTAGGATTACGCCGGCATTATCACCCTACTCCGGAGAGTAGAGAGTCTCACCCGAGGAGTGCCACGACCACATGCAGGAGGGGAATAGACCAGGGGCAAGGAACAGATTCACAACCCATTCTCATAAGTGGTTAGATCGCATGGATAGAATTACGTACGTGACATCGTTCAGAGAACATAAAGATATTAAGCAAATGAAAATTTTAAAGCATCTCAATCAACACACAAATAAACAGCAACATGCAATTGTATTAAGCTCTTGACTAACTCCCGGTTACATAGCTTTGCAATGGTCTTACAGATTTGATACATATATCTTGCGGAACAGAGATTCTACATCAATAGACCCTAGGAACTACAGAGACCTCATCCATCCTCTGGATTCCTGCTGCAGCATGCGTTTTCTCGCCTTTTGTCGCTCTCTTCTCTCTTCTGCTGTGTAATCCTTATCATCCTCTTTTCTTTCATCCAGGTGGCTGCTATTTATTCACCCGCTTCCGCGACTGTTAGTTCTCTGTATGTCCTTCTGCAACTGCTTCTAGCTTTTCTCTGATTATCTGTGTGTTCCGCTTGTGTTCTTTCTGCTGTATCTTCTCCTTATCTGCACTTATGCATCTAGTTTCCTCCGCTATGTGCTTGTTCCGTCGCAACCTTGGTAGCTCCGGCGTTTGATGTGGTTGCGACTTGGTTGCGGCTGCCGTGTGTCCTTGTTCCGCAACCCCAAAATCTGGCCGTTGTTCCAAATTCAAAACATTCAAAACAAGATTTTTCAAAACAAGGGCCCCAACAGGCCCTGACCACAGTTCTTTGACTCATCCCCGAGTCAATCACAAATTACGGTTTCGATCTCCATTTCCCTGCTTGACCCCGTGCCCTGTTCGCCCTGTGCACTTTCATCCTGTGCTCGTTCCTGCTGTGCATCTTCAGCTTGTTCCTGTCCTTGCTGTGTGTCGTCGGGCGGCTGTTCAAACAAGGGCCCCAACTCTGGAACCCTTTGGAACGTTGTAGCTCAGAGCTTAGTAAACTCCGACACAACTTGCTGCCACCCCTGGATGAGTGAGTCCGTGTCCTCAGCGAGCTTGGTGACAACAGCTTCCTCAACGGGCGTTGGGACAACGCCAAACATTGTGCTGATCTGTGTCTCAGCTGCTGCTGTGAGCTGTTGGATGGCCCGGGCGCTAGATTGAAGCGACGGCCGGAGCTCACAAATGACGCGTTTGGCCTCCGCCGAACAGGCCTCTGTGTGTTGGAGCTGGGCCTCAAGCTCAACAGCCTGGGCGTATAATTGATCCAGTCGAGCGGGGTCATTAGCCTCTTGAATTTCCCTGGAAACCTGCTGGAGTTGGGATGAAATCGGCTAGGTTTTGATAGTGAGGGCCAGGGAGCATTCCTGAAGGCCCTTCAGGAGGTCACGGGCCTCTCGTGCCGTAGATTGAAGTGCTTCCTGCATCTGAGCTGCCAAGTATGGTAATTAATGTTGCAAATCTAGGCGATCCTACGGACTGACACAAGTACGTGCGTGGATTGAGCTGGACTGACATGGAAACTGGGATGGATCCTACAGGGATGACACGCTGGACCGCCGCCGCCCCGACCACAGTCGGTTGCAGTGCGGACCTCGCAACTAAGTGGTTATTGATACACTACCTATGAACGGAGAATACGCCCTACTCTCATCTCGGTTGCAGGAGAGTTATTCAACTACGCTACACTACGGGTGCTCTCGGGTGCAAGAGTTATTGATGAGAAATGAAAGGTACTTACTCCTGGTAGGGTTTCAAGTGTGCGCCATTCACCCACCCAGGCAGAACCGTACCGTCCAGTTGTGCCAACTGAACGGCTCCGGAGTCGCGAATCTCGATAACGAAGTAGGGTCCCAACCAGTGCATCTGTAGCTTTCTAGGGAACTTCTGGAACCTACTGTCGTACAAAATAACTTTGCCACCAACTTGGAAGGTTTTGTTCTTAATGTGGCGGTCGTGCCACGCTTTCTGCCGGTCCTTCTGAATCTTCTGGTGAAATTTGGCCAGGAAGCGAGCTTCATCCAATTCCTGCAATTCATGGAGGCGCTCCTGGAGGGAGGCCTCTTCCGAAAACTTCAGAGACGTGGCGACCAACAGGATTGGCACAATAAACTCGACGGGGATCACAGCCTCCCGGCCGTACACGAGCTGGAACAGTGTTTGATTGGTCAAGTGCTTCACCGTAGTCCGATAGGCCCATAAGGCCGCTGAGAGGCGCTCGTCCCAATCATCACGCTGGGCATTGCAAATCTTATTCAAGCCTTTCTCAAGAATCTTATTGAAGGCTTCCACCATACCATTAGCCTGCGGGTGATACGGGCTACTCTTGTGATGCTGAACCATGAAGGTGTTCAACAGTGTTTTGACTGTGTCATTAATGAAGTGCGTACCTTGATCATTGGTTAAACTCCGCGGGCAGCCAAACTAGCAAATTATGTGCTCAAAAATGATCCGGGCGGCAGTATCCGCTGTGCAGTCATGTACCGCGGCTGCCTCAGCCCACCTGGTGAGGTAATCCGTGGCGGTAATGATGTACCGGGCCTTGGAGTGTCTGGCGACCGGAGCTATGGGCCCCACAAAGTCGACAACCCACTTCTCGAACAGCCACAACACATGCACTGGATGTAACGGAAGCTCGTCCCGGTGAGAGGGCCTGCCCGTCCGCTGGCAGACGTTGCACCGCTTCACATAGGCCTTACAATCGGTATGTACTGTCGACCACCACAGTCCAGCTTGGAGCACCTTCCTTGCGGTGGGTTTCGCACCCACATGCCCTCCCGCAACACCGCTGTGACATTCCCACATTATCGCTTCCTGTTCGTGGTCAAGGACGCATCTTCGCAGAACCTCATCAAGGCCCAGTTTATATAGCTGCCCTGCGATCAATTGGTAGTCGGCAGCACGGACGACCAAATGTCGTTTCTGCAGCGAGGTGTAATCCTGAGGGCATTGCCCCATGGAAAGATAGGCGAAAATGTTGGCCAAGTAATCTGGTACTGCTTCAACTCGGAAGAGGTCAGCGTCGGGCAGCTGATCATCAAGGGAGCCATCATTCTCCCCTGTCTGCAACCTGGATAGGTGATCGGGCCCGACATTCAACCTCTCGGGCTTAACGATTACCTCGAACGTGAATTCTTGAAATAGCAGAAGCCAACGGCAAATCTGTCCTTCCAGAATAGGATTATTGACCAGGTACTTCAGGGCAGAGTGGTTCGTGAAGAACTTGAACTTGCCCCCTAGAAGATAGTGGCAGAACTTCTGAAGAGAGTACACCATCGCCAGCGCCTCCCTTTCGGTCGTGGTGTAATTCCTCTCCGCATTGGACAATTTGCGGCTGGCGAAGTATACCGGGTGGTCAACTGTTGTATCGCCTGGTTGTGCCAAGACAGCTCCAAGTGCAATATTGGAAGCGTCGATGTGCACATGGAACTTCTTATCCCAATCGGGATGAACTAGAATAGGCACCGACGCCACCTTTTCCTTCAGGGTGTCCAGGGCTACCTGACACTCCTCTGTCCACTAGAAGACTGTGGACTTCCGTAGAAGTTGTTCTAACAGAGCAGTGATATAGGCATAGTTGCGGATAAACCTCCTGTAGTATCCCATGTGCCCGAGCAATGCCCGCAACTGTTTCACCGTCTCGGGGGCTTCCATGTGTAAGATCACCGCAACCTTGGCGGGGTCGACGCAGACCCCTTTCTTGCATACCACATGTCCCAACAACATGCCGAACGGAACAAAAAAATACATTTCTTTAAGTTCAAGGAAATTTGCAGCTGGTGGCACCGATCAAACATAACCCGCAACAGGGTAGCGTGTCTCTTCAATAAACTGTAGACAGTCCAGTCGTCCATGTAGACTTCCAGGAACTTGTGAAGGTACTCCCGGAAGGCGGCTATGACAATCTGAGAAAACATGGCTGGAGCGTTCTTCAAGCCAAACGACATGACATGGTATGTGAACGACCCCCATTCGGTGGTGAAGGTTGTCTTTGACTTATCTTCTTCCACGATACGCACTTGATGGTAGCCCGAAAAGCCATCAGTGAAGGAGTAGGCTTCGTTCCCCGCAACATGGTCCAACACTTCGTCACTGAAAGGGGTGGGGAATGGATCATGAATGCAGGCATTGTTCAGACTGCGATAATCGACACAAACCCGTATCTCTGCCTTGTATTTCTTATTCTGGATGAAAATAGGGCTCACCCACTCTGCTTCCTCCACGGGAAAGATTAGGCCCGCAGCCAACATCTTATCGATTTCCATCTTAACCTTCTCTTTAACTCGCGGGTTCAACCGGTAGGGCCGGTGCTTTACAGGCTTGGCACCCGATTTCATCACGATGCGCATTTCGCCCAGATCGCCTTTGATGCCCTTCAGATCTGCGACTAACGAGGGGAACAAATCCTCATATTCCTGGAGGAGGCTGAAGATCTCTTTGGTCGTCTCCTCATCCCAGTAATCACCCACCGTAGCCAACTTAGGCTTCTCCTCCGTACCGATGTTTAGCTTCTTTGTCTTCAGCGGTCGTAAATTGACCCCTTCGGTGGCCGGCCCTTCATTAACGTTCCGCTCGCCTTCCTTCTCTTCAAAGTACAGGTGCCTCAGGTCTTCCAGACCATCGTCCTCCAGATCGCCGTCAATCCTTTGGCAAACCAACTCTCGCGCAGCCTCGGAATGGGCGGGCAGTGTGCGGAAGTCGACCTGCGGATCGCAGAAAAACAGTACTGCCCTGATAGCATGCAAAGCCTGAGATTCCAACTCTGTGTCTCCCGCGAAAGAGAAACACCACACAAATTTGCGCGCGAATTCCATCCAAGAACTAGTCCCTCGTTTCCATTCTTCCTCCAAGTACCATGCGTGGGGGATGGTGTCTAAAGAGTGGAAAAACCGATGAACCCACAGCTCTTCCTGGTATCCTATAGTTCGCCACTGCTCCTCACAAGTCCGCAAGTGGTCCTGCGGATCAGAAGTCCCAGAGTACCGCTGCCTGCTGCGAGGGCCTTCATCTTCCTTGAACCGTGCCCGCAACGCGTCTGCCACACTACTCCACTGCGACAAGGTGTTGCGGTGATTTTTCCACCACCGGGCTGCTGTAGACTGTAGTGCGACGTCTAAAAGGGGTAGTCTGCTCCCTTCCAGCACGATGTCTTCAACCTTGGTAATAAAGGTATTGATAGCTTGCATGTTTGACAGGGTGGGGTATTCTCTGAACTCAGCACCAATCTAGCTGACACGGCCAACATGGGCACATCTCCGCGTGCTGGTATCGTACCCCCCCTGCTGCCAGTCTTCCCATGCGAGTTCGGATCCTAGCTCTGAACTCTGGACACTCTGCCAACTGACAGAGCCAGTCGCGGTCGGGTTAATATAGTCTTCCCGCTTCCCTGCAGTCATCTTGTAGAGGTGGTCCATCATCGGAGCATCCTCCCGGTTATCCACCGTTTCGGTATACCTCGGGCCTTGATATGGGTCGAGAGGCTGAGTGACCCGGACCTCCCCATCTTCAAAGATCATCAGCTCCTTTTTGAGGTCGATGATAGCATAGTTCTCAAAGGCCCAATCAATGCCCAACAGGGCAGGGTAAGGATCGTTGTCTCCCATAATATCAATGACCTCAAAATCGGTGTAAGTCTTTACCCCCACAATGTCGACCTCGACACCTTCGAGTCGGCCAATTGGCAGAATGCAGTACTGGTTCGCCATCCTGAGTTGGATGGGCGAGTAGGCTAGCCGTGGCTTTCCGAGAGCCTCCCACGTCTTGCGTGGTAGGATGTTGACGTCAGACCCTAAATCAAGCATGGTGTCGCTGATTTGGAATCCCCCAACCTACGTATTGAGCCGAAACTCTTTACCCGTTCGTCGCTTATTTCGCTTGATGCGCTGCAATGACTGGGGGGTTAGGTCCACCGGTTCCCCCAGTCCTGTCCTCCCCTGCAGTGCCCCTTCCAAGGTACACTTGAGCCGCTGCCGCAGAGCAGCGCTGTCAACAATCTTGAGGAATAGCTGGAGCCATTCTTCCATCAGGGTTTCTGGAGCGTGCTGTGGCCCAAGATGTGTCAGCAGGGGTGCCTCTAGGGCTTCCGCTTCGCGCAGCTGAGCGAATGCCTCAACCGCCTCCTGAAAATAATTCTTCTGCGCCTCTGGTCTGATTACCTGGTGCGGGGAGGCTGGCCTGACAACCAGTGCCGGCTCCTTTCCGCGAGCGTCCTCCCCCGTTTTCTTACCGCCCCTCGTCACAATAGCGATGTTTTGCATGGCCGGAGTCGCGGCCACCCGCGGCTTGGCGTTTACCAAGTTCACGCCCCTCTGCGCCACTTTTTGATGAGCTCGTGACAGTCTTTAGTCGCATGGGTGTTTACTCAGCACTGGGAACACCACAGATGGTGAGGGAGGGGACATTCGCGAGCCACATGGCCCTCCTGGTCACAGTTATAGCATTTCACCGGCCCGCGGCCCCCAGCGCGGCCTCCGCGCGCCCCGCCCCCTCTTCCTCGAGGAGCCTCATTCACCCTATAGGAGGGTCGATCCAACCGGTCTGCGAGTGCGTCGAGGGCCCAGCATTGCTCCGTGTTGTGAGTCGTGGAGGCACAAAACTCACAATACACATTGTTTGGCACGTTGGAATACTTCTGTAGGATCGGGCACATCCGAGGCGGATGTCCCACTGTCCAGCAAATCTCACAATATTTCGTGGTGGCTGGATTGAGCTAGGAGGGGAACCCTGTATAAGGTTGTTGCGGCTGGTATACCCCCTGCGGATTTAATGCCGTGCCACCCCCCATAGGTGGCCCCCCTTGAATTGCCGCGATCGAGGGTCCCACCTCCGAGCCACGCAACCGAGGACACTCAGTTGCGACATGGCCTTCAACCAGGCAGTGAGTGCACCAAACGTTCGGCCTGGCTGGTCTGACCGGATGTATCTCCTTGAGATTTTCGGTCAGGCTAGCTATCTGATGCTTCAATCCCACCAAGGAGGGATCCTGCGGGGCCGGCCCTCCCCTATATTCCTGAGGGTAGCCCGCCATGGCCTATTCCAAAGTGTCCTACAGATTGTCGATCTTCTGTTGGGTGAGGGGGGTTCGCGTCAAGGGAAGCAGAGCCTTGATGAACCAATCCCTCTGATGGTTCGGGTCGATCGGGTAACTGAGTTTCCCGATCGCGTCCTTGAATTTCCGCATTAGCTCCCATGCGGTTTTTCCTTCCTTCTGTTTAATTTCCTAGAGTTCGGACAGACCCTGTTGGTCCGTCTGGGGAAGCTTAAATTACCGTACAAAATCTCGCTTTACGTCCGCGATGACGGGATTCGGGTGGGCCTCAGACCACTTGATGAACCATCGCAGAGCCCTCTCTCTGAGCGTGGTCTGGAACTCTATTAGTTTCCCTGCGTCCGACATCTGCCGAGCCCTCCAAATGGCTTCGCACATATACCAGTGTTACTCTACGTCATCATTACCCCGGCCCGAGAACTCGGGATATCGGGTAAAAGACCCAGCCATGTTCACTTGCGGCGGGTTGACCAGGATAAATCCTCTGGGTCCTGGTTGCGTGACTTTTCCACTCGGAAACACAATACTACTAGTGCTACTGCTACTAACGGGCGTTGCCGTCGACACTGAACTACTCTGCAATTGACTCAATGCTTGAAATTTAACGAAAATATTACTCAAAGGTTGATAAAGTACCAGGGGAAGTTAGGGATCCTGGCCATGCAGATTAGGAGGAGTATGGCAGGCTGGAGAACTGAATGTCATCTGCTCTTGAAACAACTGCTGCATCACAACGTACCATTCACCATCGGAACTTTCCTCGGGCTGCACATCTCCATCATCTTCGTCCGTCACCGTCTCACGTGCTCGCTTAGCTGGGCTCCCATGCACCCATCATACTCCCACAGCGGTCCCTTCTCGTCCCTGAGTATCTGCGTCCATACTTCCTACCCTCTGAGGCGCCTCCTTCCGATTCTTCCTCTCGATCTCTTGTCTCTTCACATCTCGCATCACCCTTCTTCGCCACCTATCGGAAATCTGCGCCTGCCGATGTGCACGTCGCTCCCTCACGTCCTTGCGGCCTTAGCATCCATTCCCCACTCCCCGCGTCACGCTCTACGTAGCATCGATCTCTTCACCCCTTCCCCCAGCACCGGTGGTTTACGCTTCCATACTTGTCTTGCGGAATTATATCAACCCTTCATCCACCATCAGAGCTTTAATCCACAGCGGGATCTCCTTAAGCAGCTTCCCTTTGAGCCCGGAGTGGAACGTAGCCTCGGCTTTCAAGAAGGACTGATAGCACTCAGCAGCAAACTCCAAAATGTATCCTTCCACCGTGGTCTCCACCCAAAATACCACCGCGCGGGTCAACTCGGCGTTCAACCGATGCAGAGCCACCAGATCTCCGTGCGCCCACCTGCGGTTTATCTTCCGCGAGCTATCTCTAGGTACCTTCGTCTGTAACCTCCGCAACCAGTTGTAAATATTGGTGGGGAAATTTCCCCACAAAATTTCGTACGTATCACCAGCTAAATCTGAGAAGAGGACGAGCTCCTTGATCGCTGCCTCCCCTTTCTTAATCAACTCCGCTTGCTGAGCGATGAAATGGTCTAAATGGTTATCCCACCATCGCCGTATCTCCCCTTCGAAGATCCGTGATACCATGGTCTAGATCCCCTCATATCATGCGGGTCCCGACAATGGAACCATTTGTTGGCGAGTGATCGTCTCACGGGCAAGACCCAGGTTTAGGGATTGTGGCCAGCAAAAGAATCCGCTGTAGTCTAGGATTACGTCGGCATTATCACCCTACTCCGGAGAGTAGAGAGTCTCACCCGAGGCGTTCCGTGACCACATGCAGGAGGGGACTTTCCTCCGCTCTTGTCTCTTCACATCTCGCATCACCCTTCTTCGCCACCTATCGGCAATCTGCGCCCGCCGATGTGCACGTCACTCCCTCAGCGTCCTTGCGGCCTCAACATCCATTCCCCACTCCCCGCATCACGCTCTACGTAGCATCGATCCCTTCACCCCTTCCCCCAGCATCGGTGGTTTACGCTTCCATACTTGTCTTGCAGAATTCTATCAACCCTTCATCCACCATCAGAGCTTTAATCCACAGCGGGATCTCCTTAAGCAGCTTCCCTCTGAGCCCGGAGTGGAAGGTAGCCTCGGCTTTCGAGAAGGACTGATAGCACTCAGCAGCAAACTCCACAATGTATCCTTCCATCGTGGTCTCCACCCAAAAGTCCACCGCGCGGGTCAACTCGATGTTCAACCGATGCAGAGCCACCAGATCTCCGTGCGCCCACCTGCGGTTTATCTTCCGCGAGCTATCTCTAGGTACCTTCTTCTGTAACCTCCGCAACCAGTTGTAAAGTTCAGTGGGGAACTTTCCCCAGAAAATTTCGTACGTATCACCAGCTAAATCTGAGGAGAGGACGAGCTCCTTGATCGCTGCCTCCCCTTTCTTAATCAACTCCGCTTGCTGAGCAATGAAATGGTCTAAATGGTTATCCCACCATCGCCGTATCTCCCCTTCGAAGATTCGTGATACCATGGTCTGGATCCCCTCATATCATGCGGGTCCCGGCAACGGAACCATTTGTTGGCGAGTGATCAGGTCTCACGGGCAAGACCCAGGTTCAGGGATTGTGGCCAACAAAAGAATCCATTGTAGTCTAGGATTACGCCGCCATTATCACCCTACTCCGGAGAGTAGAGAGTCTCACTCGAGGCGTTTCGCGACCACATGCAGGAGGGGAATAGACCAGGGGCAAGGAACAGATTCGAAACCCATTCTCATAAGTGGTTAGATCGCATGGATAGAATTACGTACGCGACATCGTTCAGAGAACATACAGATATTAAGCAAATGAAAATTTTAAAGCATCTCAATCAACACACAAATAGACAGCAACATGCAATTATATTAAGCTCTTGGCCAACTCCCGGTTACATAGCTTTGCAATGGTCTTACAGATTTGATACATATATCTTGCGGAACAAAGATTCTACATCAATAGACCCTAGGAACTACAGAGACCTCATCCATCCTCTGGATTTCTGCTGCAGCATGCGTTTTCTCGCCTTTTGTCGCTCTCTTCTCTCTTCTGCTGTGTAATCCTTATTATCCTCTTTTCTTTCATCCGGGTGACTGCTATTTATTCACCCGCTGCCGCGACTGTTAGTTCTCTGTATGTCCTTCTGCAGCTGCTTCTAGCTTTTCTCTGATTATCTGTGTGTTCCTCTTGCGTTCTTTCTGCTATATCTTCTCCTTATCTGCACTTATGCATCTAGTTTCCTCCACTATGTGCCTGTTCCGTCGCAACCTTGGTAGCTCCGCCGTTTGATGTGGTTGCGACTTGGTTGCGGCTGCCGTGTGTCCTTGTTCCGCAACCCCAAAATCTGGCCATTGTTCCAAATTCAAAACATTCAAAACAAGGGCCCCAACAACTTCTAAAAAGGTAAAAAGGAATGTCAATAAGTTTCTTCCCTGTAAAATGAAGCAACAACTTGAAGTGATACATGTAGATTGTTTGGAATCTGCCTTCACATGTAAAGTATTTCTGTATGACTGTCAATAATTTAGAATAGTTATTTCTAAGGCAAGTTCTGGGAATCCCTACAGTCATATCTATCCCTACATGTTCAGGCTTTAGATAATCATCACAACTTCTCAAATTAAACTTGGTAGCTTTAAACCATTCTTTTCCGGTCCTAGGGATCCCCGTTGCTTGAGAAATACTATCAGGTGAAATTGGCAAATGAAGAGAACCAAATTTTGTAGATGTTCCTTTGAAATTGAGTACGAAGTCTTGTGATACCTGTTTGTGATGACCTTGCAACTTTTGATAGAACTGAATGCAACCTTCTCTTGTAAAAATCTCAACGAAATATGGATCTTCCATGATTAAACTTGGAATTGTAGGCTCGTATCTGAATGGCAAACCTCCTTTATTCACTTTCTTTGGTGTGGCCATTTCTTCTTGTTCTGTAGTGGTGGCCTTCTTTGTATTCTTACACCTGTTTAGTAAAAATCCTTTGATGGCAGCGAGCTTTTATGGCAAAAGAGGGCTGACATGACAGAAGGTTTCTACGGGAGATGTAGATGACAGCAAGCTGCTTTGGTAGAAGCTTACAAGAGCGGAAAATAAAGAGTGAGAAATGAAGGATGAATTTGAAAAAATGAGATGGGATTTATTAAGGAAATGGTGACTGATGCCAAAACGTGTCAAAGAATTTCAATGATGACCCTATTTTGACAGCATGACCTCGAAACCCTCAAGGTTTAACAATTCATCATTATGCAGAAAACCGTTAAAATATGACACAGTTTTCGTAGCACATTTAGTTTTACAAGTTTCAGTTTTGCTACGGAACTACTAGGTGTTTACGCAGCAAAATCTGTTAATTTAGAACTAAAATTGCTGCGGACTCAGAAATGTTTTGACAAGTGGCCAAATTTGAGACTTTAGGTCGATTCAAAGTATCTATTCATGATTTGTTCCTTTGATATGACTTGAGATCATCCCTAACAACCTAAGACAATCTTTGAAACTTATGCTAATCATGAAATTTATCATTTCATGGTGCTATGCAATCTAACCAATCTAAATGTAAACTTGACATATTTCAAGTTATGATTTTGAAATTTTAGGGTGTGCTAACATGTGGAAAAGGTATCCACCAATCCAGGAGAATCTAGCATTGCATTGAACAATCAGCTTTCGTTCCTTTGTTGTCAAGTGTCTCGGCAACTTTCCTACCACCAGATGATTTGCTACATCTATGTACCATGGCACTTTTACTGCCACAAAAAAAAAATGATCATCAGGGAATTGATCATCTATCGCCAGTGGGTCATTTGTCTTTGGGACTCTAGACAAGAAATCTACAACTACGTTCTCCTTCCCTAGACGGTCCTTAATAGTTATATCAAACTCCTATAAAAGCAACAACCAACGAGTCACTCTCCCATTTGTAATAGGCTTATTAGCTAAATATTTAATGGAAGAATGATCAGTATACAGGAATACTTGATAGCCAATTATATAATGTCTAAATTTATTTATAGCATAAACGACAGCCAATAATTCCTTTTCGGTCACTGTATAATTGAGTTCAACAGGAGTGAGATTCTTACTGATATAGTAAATAGCGTAGGGCTTCTTGTCCTCCTCTTGATCGAGAACAACTCTTATCGTTGTATCTAATACATCCAAAGAAATATGAAAGGGCAATGCCCAATTGGGGCCACGCAAGACTGGTGCAGTCGAGACCAGTTTCTTCAAATCTGAAAAAGTAGTGTCACATTTGTCAGACCAATGGAATTCAACATTTCCAGTTAACACATACAAAGGCGCAACAATTTATGAAAAAGCATTTATGAACCTATGATAGTACCCTTCATATCCAAGGAAACTACGTACCATTTTCTGAGTACAAGGTGTGGCAAATAAGAGAATTACCTCTATCTTTGTTGTATCTACCTATATTCCACCCGTAGAGATGTAGTGTCCTAGGATCACGCCTTCGGTCATAATCATGTGACACTTTTTGTTGGTCAAGCATAATTTGGTATAAATACATCGTTCCAATACTTTTTCCAATGTTTTCAATGCCTGGTCAAAGTCATCTCCACATGGAGTGAATTCATCAATGTAGACCCCGAGCCTTTCATTTATTGAATCAGAAAAAATACTAAGTATGGCCATTTGAAATGTTGCTAGGGCATTGCATAAACCAAATGGAAATACTCTATAGGAAAATGTACCCTATGGGCAGGTGAAGGTTGTTTTATCTTGGTATTTAGGGGCTATCTGAATTTATTATAGCCACTGAAACCATCGAGAAAGGAAAAGGACCACTTTCTTGCGAATGTATCAAGGACGTTATCAATAAAGGGAAGGGGAAAGTGGTCTTTCTGTGTAGCTTTGTTCAGATCTCTATAATCCACACAAATTCACCACTTACCATTCTTTTTAGGGATGACCACTAATGGAGAGACCCATTTATTGTCTGAAATAGGATAAATGAAATTTACATCTAGCAGCTTCTGTAATTCATCTTTTACAATGCTTTCTAGATGTGGGTTTAGGCTTTGCTAAGGCTTCCGGATGGGGCAAGCATCCTTTTCAGTGTAAATATGATGTGTGCACAGTTGGGGATATATACCCTTCATGTACGGGTAGTCCCACGCAAAGGCTCCTTTATATTTTTGAAAAAATTTAATGAGCTTTTGTTGTTGGTCACTATCCAGACTGCCATTGATGTTTAAAATTTTACATGGTTCAATTTCAATTGGCATGCTGTTACAAATAGAAGTTGTGTATATATGTTGGTCATCAGTATCCGTTAGAGGGTCTTCTTGTGCTTTGTTATCAAGAACTGCTTTTAAAATTTGGCACTTTAAATTTCCTGAAATAGATGATTGATTTATAAAGTTATTGATCACATCATCTTTAGTTTGATCTTTGAATTTGAGTGCTTCAACTATTGTCAAATATGAACGAATGTTTTGTTCCCAGTATGAAGGTGGTTGTTTGTGAATATTTATAGTGGGAAGGCTTGGTTTGGTAGGGGGATATATAGCAATATTCTTTATGGCATCTCCTTTAGAAATGGTCATGTTGCCTATTCGACAACCTATGTAAGCATCAACTGTCGCTAACCAAGGTCATCCCAATATCAGGGGATGTTCGTCTAATCTACTTTTTGGGTTAATAACTAAAAAATCTACCGGTTATTCCCATGAGTCCATAGAAACCAAGATATCCTGTAATGTACCTTCTGGTTTAATAATAGGTCGGTTAGCAAGTTCTAGCAAGATGGAGGTGGGTTCCAAAGCTGTTATACCCAATTTTTCACAGGTTTCTGTAGTTAAAATATTAATAGCTGCCCCCAAATTGACTAACGTGTTTGAAAAGGAGTGGCCATAGATTTGGATTGTGACTATGGGTTTCCTGGATCCTCATATTTTATTGGTGTTTCTTTACCCAAAAGTAAATCTGATAGTGTCCCTACTACATGAACAATTGGTAAAGTCTTTGCTTTCCTCACAAGTTTTTTTACACACAATTATTTAATTGTTTTAGCATAAATAGGGATGTCTTGAATAGCCTGTAGGAGATGAATTTTAATGCAAAGATTTTCTAATCCCCATATGAGATCAAAATATGAAGAGACAATTGGATTGGGTATTATTAATCTCTCAGGGAATGGAGGAGAGGAAATAATAAGATTTTCAGGATCTTTTTGGTCGACTATGTCCCTCCCATGTTCTATCTCTGTCTCAGTCACAGTGGATTGTTTAGGTATTGTTGGAATTATAGACTCAATTTGTGGCAGGGCAATATCTTCTTTGGGTGAAACAACATGCCCTAATCTAAGCCTAAGTTCATTCCATTCCTTTTGTTCAGTTTGGAATTCTGGATTCTCAACAATTTGGATCAATTGAATCGGTCTATTATTAGGATTATGATTTGATTAAGCTGGAAGTTGAGGGCGTATACTGGGCTGAGGATTTTTTGCTCTACGTATGGAGCTGTAATGTGGGTTGAGTTTGAGCCCTTGTTCCCATAGATAAATTGTTCATTTTCAGGGGTCGTTTCCAGTTTTGAGACCAATTTGTATTTTGTGAGGTGGGGGCAGGTCACTGGGTCTGATAAGGATTGTTTTGCTAGTATGGAGGAAAGAAAGGAAAAATCGGCCAACCATTACCTAGAGAGGATTGAGTTAACCAAGGGGGCATGGAAAATGGTTGGGAAGACCAAGCAGAAAAAGGTGATTGGTTTTTCCATGCTATTCTAGAGTTTTGTTGATTAAATTGTGGAGAAGGAAAGAAATGAGATGGGTCTTGTGACATACCTGTTGGTCGGGCTTGCCAATGTTGACGTTGATTCATTAGATATACTGGTTTTGTTTCTTCTTCTTCTTCTTTGAATACCACTTTCAACCCTGGAAGTGAAGGGTAATGTTCAGTGGTGTGGTCCTTGGTATAGATAGCACATGTCTAGACCATTTCCAATGGACACTCCTGCTGGCTGTGCTTCTTCCGGCAGCGTAGAAAAAAAATAGCCAAGTTCTATTCTGCTAAAGCTTGCTTCTGGTTGGCTTTCAAGAAATTTATCTATGTTGAGAGGGTGTCCAAGATATCGGTTTTGAAATCTTCCAAGAGATTACCGAATTCTGCTTTGGTTACGCTACCACCTAACTATTTGTAATTCCTAGTAACTGAATCCCATCTAGCTGGTCTATTCCACGTATTACCTCGAGAGCACTTGATACACAATGAAATAATGTCATCATAATCTTCCCGATAGATTTCTCCTTTACCCATTATATTAAGTGTTTCTACCCATAATTATTTCATTCCTTTTATCATTGCTACTTTCAGGATATCTTTAGACAATGTGGTATATGGGGATATTTGCAAATTATATTGAAATTGTTCAACATATTCTTCTAATGTCTCATTATCTTCTGTAGTCATGTTGAAAATTTTATCTTTTAATTCCCGAGTCTGGCAGTAATCTTGTTATTTATTAAGAAAAGAGTTATTCATTTGATCCCAACTATTGATGGTTCCCCCACCGAGCCCCATAAACCAGCGTATAGCTGCCCCCTTCAATGTAGAGGGGAATAGTTTCAGTTTTTGAGGGTTAGTGGTGTAATCATATCCCCTATACAAAACATCAAATTCAAATAAAAATGCATCTGGATCTTATGAGGTCAGTCCATGGAAGGTGGGGATGTTTTGTAATGGGATAGCTCATAGGGGCATTTGCGGCTGGGTCAACAATGGGATACTCCAATGTTGATGTCTATATTTGGTTTTGATTGTGCGCCATTTGATCAAATATGTGCCAATAACCTTCAGGGATTTCCTGGTTTGGAAAAAAATTTGAGTGGAATGAGGAGGTGGATTTGGAGGAGGCCTTACTGCACTACCTCAAACTGGAATACTGGGTGTCTCTGTCTCAACCACTATTTCAGGAGATCCATGCTCTAGATTTTTATCTTTACAACACTACTGGTTTCTCCCTCTCCTTCTTGCAAATTTCAAGAATTTCCCTCTCGTGAAGGGTCAAGACTCAAATTTTCTATAGTCTGAAAGCTTCGTTCAAACCCTTCGGTTTCTCTTTGGATCTCGGCATGGGATGCAGATGGTGAGGCTGCTGCCTGAGGGATTGTAGTAGGACTCTTTTGAGAAATGATTTTGGGTCCTACAGATGTCTGAGATTCAACTTTCCTTATGATTTCATATATGAATGTTGTTCTGCCAAGGACCACCGATCCCTTGGGTTTTGTGGATTTAGACGGAGGGTTTCGATCTAATTCTATTTTTTTCCTACTAGTCATTCATAAAAAAACAAACACCTATCCTATTTAACCTCTGCACAATTTCTAAGAAGCGGGCTGGAGAGCAAGCGCTTTTCTTGCTAATACACAGGTTATTACCTCTCATTTTCAATACCCAATTCTTTCACAACAAAAGGAAAAAATAAGAAGACATCACTCCTAAACACTCTCCCTGGAAACAACACCAAAATGTTGGCTCAAAAAGGTGATTGTTAAAGGTAACCTTAATGCTTCACATTAATCATTAACCCACGGCAAGTCTGTTTATTTCAAGAGTGCAAGCAAAGTATATGCGGGTGAATTCCGAAGTCAATTACTCTAGATCGTTGTAATAAATACTATCTAATTCTCAAAGTTCAATCAACCAATTCAAAAGTAAACTATGAAATACTTCACATCAATCAAAGGATAAAACTATAGTTTGATCTTATGCAGAAATTAAACACTCAATGATGAAATTAAAGATCTTTTGCAATTGAACAACAAGCTTAATGAATGAACATCAATAGAAAATGAATACTTAATAAATTGAACAACAATAATCTATTAACATTTTGCAATGGAATTATCTATAGTTCAATTAATAACAACCTTCAGAATTGAACAACTAACCATACTTTCACACTTGAATGGAAAAAATCAAGAAATAACAATTTGTAGAATTGAACAACAACTACTTAGTCCCGCTGAAATCAATCTAATGAATGTAAAAACATCACTCAACATTAAAGGAATTTTAATGATAAATTCAACCTATTTGAAAAGGAAATTGTAACACACTACACTTACGATTACTGAATTGAATTATAATTATACAAAGCATAAAGAATAACTAAATTGTGAGAATCAGTAAATAAACATATAACAAAAAATAGCAGGAGAACTCCTAGGGACCGAGCCCGTAGCCTCCAGAAGTCTTCTGCCAATAAATACTCATAATCTTCTTATAATGAAAACACTAACTCTTTCATTAATCAATAGAACAGGTACATCATCACGAGTTCACAACTTTGTCTAAATAATAATGTTTGTTACAAAAAATTACAATGTATGAAAAAATATCTCTTGTTCTCTTTCACCTACAGCCTTTTATAACTTAAGGAGAAACAAAATGGAGAATAACGAATCATCAGGATCAGGAGATCTTGAGGCTTCATATTCATCAACTGAAATGCTTCAAAGATAGTCGTGTCTTTTCATCTCTTGCTGATTCTCAAGAACCAGATGCGATTGCATTTTCTTTTCTTGAGTGTTGTTGTTTGGTTGTTTGGTCAACAGTTAGTTTGTTCGAATTCCCTATCAATAAAGAAAAAAAAAGTAAGTTTTTATACTATTAAATACATTATTTATTAATAATTCATTTTTCCCTACTTTTGCATTATTCTCCTTTGATTTATTTCTAAAATTTAGGAAAACATATAAAAGTTAATAATAAATCACGCTAAAGATAAGGGTAAAATGTACCTTTTCCTCAGCCCAACAGGCGCACTGGAAAACTTGAATTAACACAATTTGCAGAGGATATGTGACAGAAAAGGTCGAAAGAGGATTAGTTTCATGGTTTTTAAAGTAATTTCATCGTTTCAATTGCAATTGTTGCGAGTCCGTTGGATTAACGGTTATGCAGGCGAATTAAATGTCCAACGATTAATCCCCGGAAAATAATTTGATTGGGAAAGAATTTGATTGGAAACGTCTTTGAAATGTGGCAGAATGGTAGTGGCAGAGGTGTTGGGTAGGGATAATGTTAATATAGTGAGACTAGAGGAGTAATGGAGTGAGGGGGAGCAGTTTTTGGAGGGGGTAGGGAACAGTTAGCCTTTTAGGCAGGGGGTGCGAAACACGGAGGGGAGACCATGTGGTCATGGGACTCAACAGGGAAAACCACTTTTTCATACCCCCCTGGCGGTAAAGCAAGGATGGAGAGGGGGTGGGGGGGGGGGGGGGGGGGAATTAATGTGCACCGTTGATTCAAAGAGTGGGACGATCACATGGTGGGTAGTTGCAAACCTTTTAACCATAATGCAACAGAAATTTTTTGTCAAGATGTGTACTTTTCCTTTTGATAAAAAAATTAGGATAAAATATAATAAACATATATATCCCTTTTTGCGCTTGATTTATGCAATGTAGATTAAAACTTATTATAAGTGTATTTTTCAATATTTTTCCAAACAAAATACTTCTACCTACCCTTTCAAACTCAAATTATTTTTCTAAGCTAACATTTTTTATGTCTTCTTCAATGGGTGCATTTAGACTAGCAAACCCATATTTCCCTTTTTTTTTTATGAAAGATTAAACTCTATTCAATGTTATCACTTATTTCTCCTATTGATTCTGATTAAACAGTTGAACCAATGTAATTTTCTACCTAACTGTTGATTTACCAATATTAGACTGTCTAGAAAATCTTTATTCTCTAATCTAATTTACATAATTTTAAACCTATTTAACCATGATTAAACTGCATGATTAAACAAATAACTAGTCATTGTGGCATTTTAAACAAGATGCACACAAACTTTATTTATTTGACAAAAAGAAACTATCTATCAGTAATGCCATTTAAATTTGCAGCACTTTCAATGTTATTTTTTTTTGTTTTTCTTTTGTGGGGTTTTGATTTCATTTTTATTCTTTTTTCAATGTTTATTTCTTTTCTTCTTTTTCCCTTTATTCATTCTTTTTTAAAATACCCTCTTTTCATTTTCTTTTATATATTTTTTGGAAATCATTTTCAGATTGAAAATTATTTACAATATGAAAATTATGAGATAAAGTACTCAATCACCTTGAGATATTATAAATTATAGGACCCTAACAGGTTGTTTAGTCACAGTTGCGTTAGAATAGTCATTGACAGTCTCCTGGATTGGTTGAAGAAAAGCCATGGAGATCACCCCAAGGAAACACTTCTATGGAAGCAAGCAGGGGATGGTAGAGACCTAAACGAATTCTAGGGTATGAAGAAAACCCTAGGTAGTTTGTGGATAAGGATTTGAGAGAAACCCTAGTTTATGGTAAATTCTTGAGATTTAGTGTATGAAACCCTTGCATAGCCTTTGAGAATATGCTCAAGTACTTGGAATCGATTTGACAGATGACCTGGTTATTGATAAAGTTTCTAATTGAAGGCATCATTGTTTTGTGGTCATTGGATGGCTCTTGAAGGTTGGTTTGAGAGGGAGAGGATCATCTCTTGTTGAAGATAAGTATTACTTGACTTATGAAATTACTCTTGTTTACACTCATGGATCTGATTTCTATGATTATTGTTTCTAGTCGTTACTTCATTCATGTATATTTGAGCACCTAGATATTTATAACCTCTATGATGAAATGTGATCAGTGGATGTCTCCTGAGGATATTTGGAAATGTAGGAAATATGGCTAGATCTAAAAAATGTAAAGATGGCTAGATCTGGAAAGGTAAAGAGGCACTTGAGCACTACAAGGTTCCTATGTGAAGGTGCACTGGTAATACAACAAGGCATGTATGGTATATTATTTTAATGTTATGATTCAGTTATTAAATTGTATGGCTAGGTAAGCCCTATGGTATATTGAGAATGTCTAGTTATAAAATGGCTCATGCGTGCATATAATAATGATTGGGATTTATGTTCCTATGATGAAATGGTGCACTTGTTATTGAATTTTTTGATCATGATTATCTTCTTGATTCGGTAAGCGTACTTGATGTAATTTTTTATCTTGGATATAGTGGCATAGCTTGATCTATTCTTTTTGAGATCCTGATTCTGACTCTAGTGGATGGTATTATTGACTCTTGATATGCATAAGATCTGTTGGATCTCTTATACAATTTACCTCATTTATATGGTACTGATAATGCTTGTGATAAGCATGATGAAAGCTCATGGAAAAAGAGTGATTTCACTTTATTGGTATGTTGAACAATCTAGATTTATCCTATTGATGAAAGGTTGATGACATAATGTTGATGGTCATGATAGATATGTGTTTATGATCTAACAAACTTGTTGTTGTAAGACTCCATGAAATATAGGTTGATGACATGAATGACCTGGATTCTCATTCAAAGGGAGAATCACTCTCCTAAAATATTCTTACTTATGCTTCTAGTGTATGATCTATTGAAATATGATTGATGAGTGTTTTAAATTGTTGATCCATAGTAGAGGTCTGAGCCTCACTTGTGAAAAGGAAAAATCATAGATGTGATTATGTCTAATATACACAGAATTGACATTCTGTACAATTAATTCAATCTATACTATGAATCCATGGATCTCTAATTTGTCTTGCCATTGTAAACTGATTTTTGGAATTGCAAGAATGGAGGATTAAATCAAATGGTCACTTGGAAGATGTTAGTTCTACATATGTATTGCAGATGCCAGTAATATCTTTGGGTGGGGAAATTTCATATGTTTGAACCGAACTTGTGTGTGCAGGTGGCTTGGACATTCATATGGATATGTCATTATGTTTGAATATTTTGCGACATGTTTTGGCTTATTGATATTGATAAATTGTGTTTGGTACTTTTGACACGATACTTAATGATTCAGATATGTCTATAATTATAGAGATTACCATGATCACACATTTGGATTTGACATGATTTGATTTGGCGATAGTTTATTTTCCCATATGATAATGTTATGTGGGCATAGTGACCTACAGTGCCATATGTGAGTGTACATACATATGGTTATGTATTAGCTTCCTTGTTCCTAGCAAAATGGGTGTTGTGACTTATTATGAAGATGCATGACTTAAGTTTGATGTGTATGCACTTGCATCTAGTGACAGAAATGGCCTGTAATGACATACAGACTTGATGGCTTGACAGTAAATGAAGTCAAGACTTGATATGAGCTCTACCTGTCTTTGGTTGAAAGAATCAATACTATGAAATCAATGTCTTTGAAAATAGTTTTGGCTGGCTTCTAAACTTTGATGAGTTGATTTTTTTGACACAAATGTCATTTGTGTAAGGTTAGATATGTTGGCATGGTAAGGCATTATGCTGCTAGAGAGTGTTGCGTGATGCAAGCCCCTTGATTCAAATTTGTTTATATTTGACTGTTATATGGTGAAGTCAGGATAATGAACTCCAAGGTATGGCCTTGATTTTGATTATGGCTTTTATTATACATAAATTATCATCTATCCTTAACAGGTGACGAGCCTCTGAAAATATAAGTAAGAGGGAGATGGCTTATGAATATCGTAATGATGTAATATGGCATGAAGAATTGATTTCTGGAATTTGGGAAAGAAATTCCATATTGCAAGACTGTTGAAATGTATTTTTGTAATCTAAATACTTGGACATTATGATTTAAATTTCAAATATTGATTGAACATGACATGACATCTATTATTTGGTTGAAGCATTGATGTTCTGTTTTGAACATCCATTCGTATATGATATGTATAGAACACGGTTAAACTCATGACTGAGTTTCTTCACTTAGAATTTTCACCAAACATATTTTATTTGTTGTGATATTAAAGGTTGAGATATTTATCCCATGATATGTAGCTGCATGGATGAGCTGATGATGTTTGGGATTTGCCATGATATCTTGGACGAGAGGTCAATAGCACGACCGAGGTCGGGTAAAATGCTGCTAGCAAGGCTTGATGTGAGGCATGATGTAGAATCTCCTTAGAGAGATGTTTGATCATGATTTAGATAATGCATGGATGCATTATGATGAAATCCCAAATACGAATAGTTGGGACTGTTGTCGCTCCTAGAGACAACCTAGAGTTGCGATAGACCAGTGCCTAGGACATCTTATCATAGCAAGGAACATATAATATAACTTGGGTGTCAACCAAAGGCTCTCATGCTATCTCCTGTAAAAAGGAATGTAAATATAAGTGGGACCAAAACCTTCAGAAACTTGACACAGAAAAAGTAATATGCGGAGGCAAGATGTAAAACTCTAATACAATAGCATCAGACAATTCAGAGACAGCTTACTGCAAAGCGGGCTGGTTCAGAAATACTTCACAGAGATATATGTTTTGAAGGTGTTTACTGTGTGAGGAGAAAGTGAGAGAATACTAGCTGTCATTAAGATGATATCCATATACACAATATCCCCATGAATGGGCTTACCAATCTAAGAATCCATACATGAAGATAAAGTTTTAAAAACACCCTCTCAAAGAAACTAATATAGCAGAAATATGAATGAAGTGAAAATGGAACAATATATCATGAATGAGCCATATTTAAAGCACTTGACTGATTCAAACATGGGTATCAACTAGGATAAATCCATATCAAACCAGTGAGCCACTCACATTCCAAAACATGATACAAGAAAATGGATGGAAACAAGATGGAACATTAAATTAAAACATAAAAGGAGAAGTTACACACTATGAAATACTAAAGACCAGAATCCTCATTACAGATAGAACTCCTCCTCACTGAAACCCAACGGGCTCTGAGCCTTCATATAAGAGTTCTTACAAAATGTATACAAAATCCTCCTACTGCACAATTTTCTGATGAATCTGGAACCCTCAATAATCTGTTCTCTTGGGGTTTTATAGAAGAAACAAAAACCAAGTAAAAGAAGTAGGAGATGGGCATTTAATTTGCCTCATTCAGACAGAATGGTGGAAACATTCGCGCCCAAACTGTTGAATGACTATGTCGTGCTGTATGTACTCTGCCGCCAGCTTTCTGAAATAAATGCGCTCGGATGGAGGTCTCTTCAGGAACGTGACGAAGGAGAAAAATCACATGAACATTCCATCTTTTCTTGAAAGAAAATTCGGCTGAAATAAAACCTGGAGGGTATTGTTTCTTGTGCATTGTACCCTCTGTGTGATCCGAGATATCTTTGATTTGGTACCTTTGTCTTCTAAGCCATGGATTAGGGCTTAGAATATTTAATGGTGAATGTTGAAATCCTCGATCTTCCACTGATACTTTTTGCCGCGACATTAATGTCTCCGTCTGCAAAAAATCTGTGCTTTGAATGGCTCTGGAGGGTTTGACAGATTTTAACCCTGGCTTCTTTAATGAAAGTTGTGTCGTAATAGCTTCCCAAGCTCTGCTCCATAAATTTTGCCTTTGAAAAATGGTCCTTTTGACGCGTTCTCGGCTTTTGTAATGGAGACTGTGAATAATGGCAATTTTCTATCGCTGTAATCTTGCAAAACCTGCAAAATTGGTTATGAAAGATATGCATAGGGAGAATGACTATGGAGGGCAGAGAAAATGATAGCGCGGCAGTGGTGGAACAATATTTTGAATAAAATACATGTGATAAATGCATTTATATGGCGAATAATTGGGTTTGGTGGAGAGAGGTATCGTGGACCGTTCGATCATGTTTTGGGGATGAAATTCAATGGCGGAGATCGAACAACGGAATGATATATGAACAACGGGTGGAATAATTATGAAATAAAGAACTTTAATGTAAAACAAAAAACTTTGGTTACGACGGAAATACTAAGGAATGCGATGAAAATGCAATGAAATGGATGTGTAAGGCAGGACCCATATGGAATCGCAATTAGAAACCAGAGCGGGATTAATCGAAATCGCAAGTGAGGGGATATGCGATGCGATGATTGGAGGGGAGTGCGATCGGGGATCAGGAGTTAGACATGCGATGCGATCGATCACATCGCAAATATTTGCGATGATTAATCGAGAGGCTTAACATAAATGTTGTGATTACGCTCTTGCGATTGCGATGAGTGGAGGGGAATGCGATTGCGATGATGAAGAGGGGAGGAACTTGTGATCAATCGCATCGCAAACATTTGCGATCACCCGATCGCAACACATAACATAAACACTGCGATTTCTATGGTTGCGATCAGCGCCTTAAGGGTCAGCGCTCGATTTCATGGGGAAAAAGTTAAAGGGTTGGCGGAAAAGGGGCTGAGCTCTATTATAAAGTGGAAAATTGGGTTATTTGGCCTTTTATGCAATTTTGAGACTGGGGAGAAAGGCAGAAAATGGATTTTTAAGGTGTTTAAAGGGGGCTGCTTAACAAAATTTTGACAGGGGGCTGATATGATCAACATTGGCTCCACCTGGGGACGGAACGTTCATCCCTGGACGTGTCGAGAACTCCGTAGACCACCAGATAATTTGATATGCGGACTTCGCTCTTCAGCCCCTCTACTTTTACTTCATGATTCATCACAACACCCACATTATTCAAACAAAGATGAAACCGGAAACTAAAAATATCCAAGCCAGGATTAGACTGTCTGGCTCGCTGGACTTTGCAGAAATTAAAACAACTAACTACCTGCTCACAGACTGAACTTTATTGAGTTTTTCCTAACTACCCTACTCTATTGGACTATTTAAAAGTCTAGCTTACAAACATTGTCTTCCAATTCAACCAGTCCATCAAGTGATCCCATGACTGGTATGCTCTGCCCAAATCCTTGAGCAGGCTGGACAAGCAGGGCTGTCCCCACTCTTTCTGTTCTTCATCAGCAGCTTCAAAAAAAATTCTACTTGTCTGCAACATGTTGCTAAAAAATACCCCTGATCCTTCTTCAAATGTTTGCAGGAAATGTACATAAGGATCATGAAAAGATACCTGGTTATGAATATTTGGCAGGAAAGCTTCAACTAGGATCTCTTCTTCTTCCATTGGATTGAGAAGAATACTCTCTTGGGGTAGAGTATCTCCTTCATCTTCTGAATCGGAGGACTCATCGTATATTGCTGCTGAGTCCTCTTGGGGCTCTGACATGTTTTGCGCAGCTGGAAGGTTTGAGCTAGTCAGGGCGTCCATATATTCTGCCACAGGATCAGTGAACACATGATGTACACTTTTTTCTTTCAGGCCTTCCATGACTGGTAGGTTGTCTTTATCCTGGGCCGCTTTGATTTCTGCATCTTCCACTGCATTTTCAATGTGGTTCTTGAGAACCAGATCATCCTCTTCTTGTACTTCGAAAGGTAGTGGAATCTCTTCTCTTTTAGGGGGAGGGAGACTTTCCAAAAAGGCTCTCGGGTCTCTGAACTGATATGATTGTTCTTGTGAGTTCAAGAGTTCGATCTCAGCTTCATATCTTTCAACCATCGATTCTAGAAAGATTTTCTTAAGCACGGGATTGAAACTTGAGCTGAAAAGAATAACCCGTGGAAGGTGCTCTACTTTCAGTCTTGCCAAGCCGTGTGAAATTTCATCTCAATACTCAGCCATGAAACTTGGATGCATTTCTGCAAACTGTGCAGGGTCCTCCATTGATGAAGTGGCTTGGTCTTTAGCATGGCTGATGCTATACTGCAACATGCTCTCCTAGTGGAGTCTCGTGAAACCAAGATAATCAGCGGCCTACTGATCACCAGTGGAGTCTTGTAATCATTCAGGAACTGTGGAGTCGCCAGGTGGATGATTTAAGATCTTACTGTCCACCACAGTGATTTACCAAATCAAAGCCATTTGTCTCTTCCCCAGCGGAGTCGGGACTGCAAGTAAATTCTTCTGATAAATGAATGTGGAGTCGCCAAGGTGAGGGATCTACAACTCTCAACTCTCTGTGCTCACCTACTTAGAGAGTGAATAGAGTTTTTTTGAGGCCCAGGGATTTTGATTTTCTTAACTTTGATCCCCGGCAACGGCGCCAGAAAGATGTTGTCGCTCCTAGAGACAACCTAGAGTTGCGATAGACCAGTGCCTAGGACATCTTATCATAGCAAGGAGCATATAATATAACTTGGGTTTCAACCAAAGGCTCTCATTCTATCTCCTATAAATAGGGATGTAAATATAAGTGGGACCAAAACCTTCAGAAACTTGACACAGAAAGAGTAATATGTAGAGGCAAGATGTAAAACTCTAATACAATAGCATCAGACAATTTAGAGACAGCTTACTGCAAAGCGGGCCGGTTCAGAAATACTTCACAGAGATATATGTTTTGAAGGTGTTTACTGTGTGAGGAGAAAGTGAGAGAATACTAGCTGTCATTGAGATGATATCCAGATACACAATATCCCCATGAATGGGCTTACCAATCTAAGAATCCATACATGAAGATAACGTTTTAAAAACACCCTCTCAAAGAAACTAATATAGCAGAAATATGAATGAAGTGAAAATGGAACAGTATATCATGCATGAGCCATATTTAAAGCACTTGAATGATTCAAACATGGGTATCAACTAGGATAAATCCATATCAAACCAGTGAGCCACTCGCATTCCAAAACATGATACAAGAAAATGGATGGAAACAAGATGGAACATTAAATTAAAACATAAAAGGAGGATTTACACACTATGAAATACCAAAGACCAGAATCCTCATTACAGATAGAACTCCTCCTCACTGAAACCCAACGAGCTCTAAGCCTTCATATAAGAGTTCTTACAAAACGTATACAAAATCCTCCTACTGCACAATTTTCTGATGAATCTGGAACCCTCAATAATCCGTTCTCTTGGGGTTTTATAGAAGAAACAAAAACCAAGTAAAAGAAGTAGGAGATGGGCATTTAATTTGCCTCATTAAGACAGAATGGCGGAAACATTTGCGCCCAAACTGTTGAATGACTACGTCGTGCTGTATGTACTCTGCCGCTGGCTTTCTGAAATAAATGTGCTCGGATGGAGGTCTCTTCAGGAACGCGGTGAAGGAGAAAAATAACATGAACATTCCGTCCTTTCCTGAAAGAAAATTTGGCTGAAATAAAACCTGGAGGGTATTGTTTCTTGTGCATTGTACCCTCTGTGTGATCCGGGATATCTTTGATTTGGTACCTTTGTCTTCTAAGCCATGGATTAGGGCTTAGAATATTTAATGCTGAATGTTGAAATCCTCGATCTTCCACTGATACTTTTTGCTGCGACATTAATGTCTCCATATGCAAAAATCTGTGCTTTGAATGGCTCTAGAGGGTTTGACAGATTTTAACCCTGGCTTCTTTAATGAAAGTCGTGTCGTAACAGCTTCCCAAGCTCTGCTCCATAAATTTTTCCTTTGAAAAATGGTCCTTTTGACGCGTTCTCGGCTTTTGTAATGGATACTGTGAATAATGGCAATTTTCTGTCACTGTAATCCTGCAAAACCCGCAAACTTGGATATGAAAGCTATGCATAGGGATAATGACTATGGAGGGCAGAGGAAATGATAGCACGGCAGTGATGGAACAGTATTTTGAATAAAATACATGTGAGAAATGCATTGATATGGCGAATAATAGGGTTTGGTGGAGAGAGGTATCGTGGACCGTTCGATCATGGTTTGGGGATGAAAGTCAATGGAAGAGATCGAACAATGGAATGATATATGAACAACGGGTGGAATAATTATGAAACAAAGAACTTTAATGTAAAACACAAAACTTTGGTTACGACGGAAATACTAAGGAATGTGATGAAAATGCAATGAAATGGATGTGTAAGGCGGGACCCATATGGAATCACAATTAGAAACTGGAGCGGGAGTAATCGCAATCGTAAGCGAGGGGATATGCGATGCGATGATCGGAGGGGAGTGCGATCGGGGATCAGTAGTCAGACATGCGATGCGATTGATCACATCGCAAATATTTGCGATGATCGATCAGGAGGCTTAACATAAATGTTGTAATTGCGCTCTTGCGATTGCGATGAGCAGAGGGGAATGCGATTGCGATGATGAAGAGGGGAGGAACTTGTGATCAATTGCATCGCAAAAATTTGCGATCACCCGATCGCAACACATAACATAAACACTGCGATTGCGATGGTTGTGATCAGCGCCTTAAGGGTTAGCGCTCGGTTTCATGGGGAAAAGTTAAAGGGTTGGCGGAAAGGGGGCTGGGCCCTATTATCAAGTGGAAAACTGGGTTATTTTTCCTTTTATGCAATTTTGAGACTGGGGAGAAAGGCAGAAAATGGATTTTTGAGGGGTTTAAAGGGGGCTGCTTAACAAAATTTTGACAGGGGGCTGATATGATCAACAGGGACTATGATTTCTCCATTTATTTGAGACAGTGGAGTTGTTCGAGACAAGCTTGGGCTTGTGATTGACAACTTTGTGAGAGGGAGGATGATTATAGTATCCATGTGTGATTGAAACCTCCGTAAAAGGGAGTATGGTTATGGTATCTTTCTATGATTGATATCTTGTTGTGATTTACATGATTATGTATGTTCTGACATAATGTTTGATTTGATTTCCTGTAGGAACATGAATCAATAGATAAAAAATGGGAGAAGCTCTGATCGAGGACACTGAGCCAACTCTTCCTCTTTGTTGGAGCTCCCATAATGAGGAATTGAGATAGAGGGCTCTTGGGGTTGAGGGGACTCTGTACAATAGGGCGTATTCCCTATATTTTACCCATGGTTGATAATGATGCTCCCCTATCTTCATAGGGTCATAAAATGTTTCTCCCTTATCCGGTCTTTGCAGAGTATACCCCAGTTGGAATCATACCCACAAGCAGGGCTTGTCGAGAATACCGCTCCTCGCTTGGCCAACGAGTTGAGAATATACTTGGGGTGTACCACCCAAGTGGATTATGATGCAGGTGTTCTACCACATGACTATTTAGGTTCATCAATGGGAAGAATAGTAGGCAATAGGATGGGTTGAGATAACCCTATGTGGTTCCGAGTTGAGAGTGAGCTCCCCGATGTGATACCAAGGTTGAGATGGTCTCCCTTACATGGATGGGTATCCTATTGCTATATGGGTTTTTAGAGTATAAATCCCCCATGAGATTTTAGGTCAAGATGTGCTCCCCAATGCAGTTATAGGTTGAGATTTTCTCCTTGATGATATGCTCTTTGTTGATGATATTCTAGGTAGTAGCCCAATGGCATAGATTCCAGGATGATAGCCTGATGGATGAAAGGTGGTAGCCTAATCTCCCCTACACTGACAAATTATTCTTCTAGATCTGAGAATGTTCAGCATATGAGAAGGAACAATCAAGAGATAAGCAGAAATAATCATGAAGATTACATTGATGATTTGTAATGAGAAAGGTTCACAGCATGATGACAACATGATAGAGATGTTTAGTGAAGATGCATGATGATGCATGAAAATAACATAATGGCATATTAATAGATGAACATATATCAACAGATTGAGTTGAGTTGTGATGACACCTTGATGCAGAGATCTACAAGAAGAGATTGCAAAGTGGAATTCTTCCTAGTTGAGAGGGAGTGTTAACTTTTGAAACTAGGGTAAAATTCCACATTGGACAACTCATATGATTAAGATAGTAATTTAATTAGATTCGTCTTTTAGGAGGATCAAAATCTACCTATAGATCGCCCCAATCGGTTAAGAAAAAAATAAGTTATGAATTATTTTATTATTTTATGGGTCAACCTAACCGCATGTTGATTCGGTCAAAGCCCCGAATGGTCCCTCACAAATTTATTAATAGAAGCGACCCCAAGTTCATTTACACACATTTTCTCATGAGATATCCTCCATGTTATTTTTATTTTGGTTCATATTTTATGTTTCTGGCTTGTATAGTTATGTCAAGGGGAGCTCTTCCTGACCTCCCAACATACTCCTTGGGTACTCTCCTTCCCCATAGACCCCCACTGAAATGGGGTTGTACAATGAAGGAAATGTGCTAGCTAATAGAGGTAAGAACTCCTTGGATCGAGAGTCCCCTATCTAAAGTCCTATACCTCACCAAACTCAACTTTAGCCTGCAACCACTCACAATGACATAATCTCCTCCATACAACAATAGGGTAAGAAAAAGTCCCTTTTCCCATGGCTTGCCCCTTCTTTTATATGAGGATTCATAGGTGACACTTGGAATTTCATTCATAATTAATTATTTTTAATAATCCAAAATTTGATTATTACACCACCCATGTGTCACCCTCTCACCAAGACTCTCCAAAATCGTTTACTTAAAAATATTAATTTAAAATAGTATTTTCCTCACCCCAATAAGGCTTCCTATTCTTCTCCTAGTTGTGTCTTGATTCCCACTTTTTTTATTGCTTAATTTGTGTTTATTACTGAATTTAACTAACAAGTCTAAGATTTGGTACCCTAGCCACCTCCTAATTTTACTCAAATTTCCTCTTAGATGGATATTCTTATGTTTTCTCTTACAATATGGAGGTTCTCTAAATTTCTCCAATTTTAATTTTTTAATCTTATTTTAATTCACCACCTCTTCTCTTAATGAAGTTCTTTTAACTATGTAATATTCCCAATTAGGAAACACAGTAATACTTGAACACAAAACTGGAATGTACAACAAATATCAATGAAAAACACATGATTAAATAATAGATCCATTATATTATGTATCACAGCAGAAAAATATACAATATGTTGAGGAACAAATCATTCAAACTAGGCAAACAATCCTCCAAAGCCCAAATACACTAAAATCCAAAAATATGCTGCTATACAGAAATGCTTGAATACATGATAGTGTAGTCCTAGTGAGGGTTACTGCAATTAGAAAATAGAGACAAGTGGATCTACTGATATGGTACTCAAAAGGAGATGAAAATGGAGAACTAGTCTCTCAAACACAATCCCAAGATAACTCGGCAAGGGTTTCTTGAAATACATAAGATGAAAAAAGAGTAGAATGCAACTCTGTGGCTGAATCGCGTTGTATCACTAGAGATCTACTGAAATATGACTGAAATGACAAAGATATGGCTGTATCTCCTCCTCCCTAGCTTTTTGGGTGAAAGGCTGCTCCTTTCACTAGGAAACTAGCTCATAAACAGGCTTTCTCAACCCTCCACTGCAACACACTGCAAAATAACGTAGTTCCTCAAGGAGACTGCATTGTGGCTAAAGGTGGTTGCTTGGCCCAATTCCAGATGGTGGAAATGAAGCTTAGAACATCTCTCCTAAGTGGCCTCTCAAGTCCTCCAAGGTAGAGTGTGGGATTCTCGCCTGGAAATACCTTTGTACTAAACAATACAAAAAACTCATCTAAATAGCTGAAGCATGCAAGAAGTCATAAGAGTCAAACATAAACAATATTCTCAATGCCTCTCATGGCTGCGATCCATTTCCTTATATTTTTGGTGAGATTCCTCACCCCTGGCCCCACTAATTTATGTTGCTAATTCCATGCAAATACTCCTCCTCCAAAACTGCGCTATCCCCACTAGCTCCAATCTTCTCCTAAGGCAGTGATGTTGATTTGGTAAATATTGACCCATTCTACATGAATTTCCCCCTTTCACACCCAAGGTGGCTTTATTTTGGCTATCAAAACTGATCCACATCCATATTAGAGGTGGTTTATTCCTACTAAAGAGATTTAAGGGTCTCTTTAACCCACTTATTCATCTAACTATGAGTAGAAAGAAAATATAATATTCCAACTAGCTAGAAGCTAATTGGGAATATTACAGTCCTCCCCTCCCAAAATTTGCTTGTCCTCAAGCAACATAAAGAAGGATGTTGCAATATATTCTCTCCTTCCCAAGTGGCATCCTCATCAGGTAGATTCCTCCATTGAATCAAAGATTCTCTAATCACCCTGTTTCTCAATTGCCTCTCCCAAGTATCCAAGATAGCCTCCAGTTGTAAAACTAGATGGACCTCATCATCAATAAGTGGGATATCCATGGTGGCAACAACATGTTTTCCAATGGCCTTCTTGAGGCATGAGACATGAAAATTTTTATGGATCTTACTTCCAATGGGAAGCTCCAACTCATATGCTACCTCCCCAACACGACGAATCACCTTGTATAGCCCATAGAACTAAGGCTTAAGCTTTTTAGCCCCCTTCTCCTTCAATGTAGACTGTATATATGGCTAAAGACGAAGATAGACCAAATCATCCACCTCAAACTACTTCGCTACCCGACCACGGTCTGCATATAACTTCTATTGGTTTTGTGTTGTAGCAATGCTGTCTTTGAGAGCTCGGAGTATATCCTGACTCTTATGAATCCACTCCTTTTCTCTAAGAGCCTTGCTTTCCCCAAAAATCACATCAAAAAATGTTAGCACATCGTACCCATAAAGAGCTTTAAATGGGGTCATGCCAATGGACATATGAAAGGTTGTGTTGTAGCAGTTTTCCCCCAAACGGAGCTAGCGCAACCATGCCTTTTGCTTCCCCAAAACATAGTTTTGAAAGTAACCTTCCAGCCACTTGTTTACTATCTTGGTCTATCCATCAGTTTGTAGGTGATAGCTGGTACTTGGTTTCAAATCAGTACCCACTAACCAAAAAAGCTCCTGCCAATAGCCACCCTTGAAGCGGCTATCCCGATCACTGACAATGGTATTTGGAAGACCATGGAGTCTAAAGACATCTCTAAAGAAGAGCTTGACTACCTGTGAAGTATTATATCATGTAGAAATATAAAATAAATGTGAATAATTTGTTAGTCAATCAACAACTACAAATATACAATCCTTACCTTGAACTGTAGATAGGCCAGTGATGAAGTCCATGGAAATACTCTCCCACTTCCCATCCGGAATAGGGAGTGGCTGCAAAAATCCTGCGGGATGGTTGTGTTATCCTTTGTTCTACTAGAAAACTACACACTCCTTGATGTGTTGAAGCACATCCTCCTTGACACCCTTCCATGAGAATCTCTCTCGAATAGCCTGATATGTCTTGGTGAATCCTTGATGCTCAGAAAGTGGTGAATTATGTGATGCCTGCAAAATATTCTTCTTGAGTCTAGAATATCTAGCCAAGAATACCCAATCTCGATAATAGATGACCTCATCCATCAGTCCATACCTCTCGTCAGTCACTTTCCCATCTAAGATCTCACATGCAAAGCGGTCTTTGGAATACTCCACTAGCAATTGAACCTTCCAATCTGTATCCATGCTCATTAAGGATAGTGTTGCTGGCCTCCGAGGTAGAGTATCTGCTACTACATTACTCTTCCCGTTGACATATTCAATGTCAAAGTCATAGGCCTGGATCTTGCTCACCCATTTCTGCTGCCTCTCTTGCAGCTGCTTCTGCTCAAGAAAGAGTCGAAGACTATTGTGATCAATCTTCACTCGGAACTTGTTACCCACCAAATATTGTTGAAACTTCGCTAAAGCATGCATGATAGCCAACATCTCCTTATCATATATCAGATACAATCTCTCATGTGGCAATAACTTCTGACTCTCAAAAGATATGGGGTGTCACCCTTGCATCAACACCGCTCCAATGCCTTCCCCTCAAGCATCACATTCCAACACAAAGGGTTGGGTAAAATCTGGTAGAACCAATACCAGGAAACTACTCATCACCTCCTTGAGCTTATCAAAATCCCTCTACATTGTGGCTCTCCAACTGAAAGCTCCCTTCTTAGTTAGATATGTAAGTGGTGTTGCTAGTTGAGAGAACCCTTTAACAAACTTCTGGTAGTAGGTGAAAATTCCTACAAACCCCCAAAGTTATGTGACATTCTTTGGCTCAGGCCAATCTCTGATAGAACAAATATTATATTCATGAACTCTCACTCCATCTACTCCAATGATGTGGCCTAATTATAACATATCTGTGAGTCCAAAATCACACTTGGAGAGCTTGGCATAGAATTGCTTCTCTTAAGAATGCGTAGTATTGTCTCAATGTGTTGTAGGTGCTCCTCCCACGTGCGGTTGTAAATAATAATGTCATCAAAGAAGACAAATAAAAACATCCTCAAGTGACCATGAAAAATTTGGTTCATGCAAGAATGGAATGTAGCCAGATCATTGGTTAGCCCAAAAGGCATCACCAAAAACTCAAAATGGCCATAGTGGCATCGGAATGTTGTCTTGGGGATGCCTTGATCCCTCACTCTGATTTGATGATATCCTGACCTCAAATAAATCTTGGAAAATTACTTGTATCCTCTTAAATCATCCATCAATTCATTGATCTTGGTGATTAGGTACCTATTCTTCATTGTCTTTTTGTTCAATGCCCTATAACCAATGCACATCCTCAATGTGCCATCCTTCTTCTTCACCAAAACCACTGAAGAGGCAAAAGGACTAGTGCTAGGACAGATGTGTTCTAAAGCCAAAAGCTCCTTAATGGATTTTTCAATATCATCCCTGTAGGCTTTGGGATGCCTATAGGGTGTGGTGATCACTACTTGGATCCCCTGCTCTAGCTCAATAGTGTGCTCAAACCCTTAGTCAGGAGGTCTCCCGAGTGGAATATCTCCAAATACTGTAGGATAACGGTCCAAAATAGATTGTACATATGGGTGTATTGGTGCATATTTCCCCCCTGCCTCTAACATACGCAATTCAACTGCCCACTCTATGTCTCCTCTACACAAATCAGCCTCCATCTTGTGTGCTAAGACAATCTGGGTGGATAGGTGTGTATGCCCTTGATTTTCTTATGTTTACCACTCCCCTTCTCTGTCCATTCCATCTCCAATGTTTCCTAGTCTATGGTAACCTTCCCTATGGTGATTAACCACTGGACACCCAATATCACATTAGTGTCTGGAATATCAACCACAAAGAAGTGGTTTGTCACTGTGTAGGTTCCCATAGTGATGGTTAATGCTGGAACATATTCGGCACACTGCATGGTCCTAGCTCCTGGAACCAAAATAAAAAAACCCTCAATCTTTCATGTGAAGGCCCCTCCTTTTCACCAACTAAGTAATAATAAAGTTATGGGTGGTTCCACTATCTACCAATACTAATACTCTTTGTCCCTGAATAGTGTCTCTAAATCTCAATTTTAGATACTTGGGAACTCCCCGCAAGGCTGCAAGAGTCCCTCCCATCAGAGAAAATTCTCCCACCACACCTCCTGCTACTATAGTGTTGGTTTCCTTCTCCTCATGAGAAAATATCTCAATACAAGTTGCCTTCCCTGCAACACATTGGTGTCCTAGTACCCATGGTTCCCGAAAAGTGAAACATAGTTTCGTCTTCCTTAGATCTCCTTGGGCATTGTCATCAAGGGTTTTCTTCTCATGATTCTCCTTTGTTTGAGAAGAGATCTTATGCTGAAAAGGGGTTATTGCCTTAGGTAAAGCATGTTGTAGGTCTCTAGCCCTTTCCATGGCTTCTTGGAGCATAGTTGTTCTAGTGGATTTTACCAACCCATGCAATGGTTCAACCAACCCATCAATGAACATGCACACTCTCCTAGTCATAGTGAGGTCAGACACCATGACTGAAAGCCTTAGAAATTCAGAGATATAAGTCTCTTGATCTCCTGTTTGCTTGAGCTAAGTTAGCTCAACAAAATGTGCTTCTAGATTCCTGGGATCAAATCTCTCCACCAAATTCTGGGTGAATTCTGCATAAGAAGTGACACTAGCATACCCAAGTGTAGATAGGCCATGGAACCACCATTCATTTGCTTCACCTTCTAGGTGCAGCGCTTCTATTTTGATAGCCTCCATTTCTGAAACTCTATTGAGTATGAAATAACTATCCAACTTCTCTACCCAAGCCTTAGCTATGTACTTGGGTAATACATCGTAAGAGGGAAAAAATAACCTTCCCATAGTGCACTGTAGATCTTGGTTTTGCATGTACCCTCCACCTTTATGGTGATTGGAGGATCTTCTTCCATCCTTGATCCGACAGAACTCCTGAAAGTTCAAATGCTCCTTGAACCTCTGAGATTGAGATTCATATTCCACAAAATAATCACGAAGGGTTTCTTCCCTTAATGATCCTCCATCCTCACATCCCAATGATAGGAATATAGGCATAGTGGAGCGTTGTGAAGAAGGTTGTGCTTCTGGTTGCTCATACCATGAATGTGAAGTGTCGGAACACTCACCATGATGAAACCCTCTAGGGGATTCCTTCTACCTTTCTAACCTCATATCCTTGATATATTTTGAAATGTTATGCATGGTTTGAAGGAGAAGTTTTGGGATCTCTTTCTCCTCCATTGCTATAGATGTATTTCCCCATATGCTGAGCCAATATTATGCTCTGATACCACTGTAATATTCCCAATTAGGAAAGACAGTAATACCTTAACACAAAACTAGAATATAAAACAAATATCAATTCAAAACATATGAGTAAATCATAGATCCATTATATTATGTATCACAACAGCAAAATATACAATATGTTGAGGAAAAAATTGTTAGGACCTCACAATGTACCATTTTTACCATACATTTTGACACCACTTTACTCTTTATAGCTATATTTAAAAAGGTTACATTATAATTTTCATCCATTTTATCCAAAGGTATATGAAATCCTTCTCTTTACTATATATTTAATTTGTTTTACGTATAATTCCACATTACTCTTATATTTCATCATTAATCGAAGATAGATAGTTGCTAACACAAGTCTAAAAGATCGCAGATAATTTATGATAAGGAACGTGTTGTTGCTGAAACAGTCGGTCGTTGCTAAAACAGTCGACTCCGTTGCTGAAACAGTCAAATCTGTTGCTGAAACAGTCAGCGGGCACGTAAATTCCGTCACTACTCGTGATTTGCGATTTCGAAAGAGCATTTCAGGAACGATGGCAACAAGATGAAGACAAGCAAGGAAAGTTGTTACATGGATTGTTCTGAAGCCAGTATTTTTGTATCTGTTGTAACAATATTCTGCTATGGAAGAATAGAAAGACCCTGTTTTAAGATAAAAGAATAGATTTGGATAAAAATAGGATTTCTCTAATGTAACTGTAATATATGTCTCCTCTTTAAAAAGAGGAGACATCATCATTAGAAGGGAGTTAGAGACTGCAGGAGAGACATTATTTTTGAGCGGAAAGGAGCAAGACTCCATTGTAATGTATCATTCCTTTTTGACAGATGAATAAAGGTTTCTTTTGAGCGCTTCAATTTAACTCTTTCCTCTGGGGAATCTTGTGAGAAGGAAAGGGCCCACCTTCATCACAAGATTCACCCGATTGCTCCTGTAGTTTGTTAATTTCTTTATGTTATTTGCACCTTAATTTTACTCTATTTGCTGAAGAATCATTTACACAGTTTTGTAGTTCTTTAAGCACTCTGTTTTCTTTAACACTGCATTAGCTCCGTATCATTTATTCTTAAAGAAGCCAAGAAATATTTTTTCCATTATTTGTTTGAGTGTGTGATTGATACCGGGAAACAGGTGCTGAAGATTCCTATTTGGAGGAATAGGGTCCTGTTCCCCGTAGGTTGATTCTCTTTTTCTGCAGTGTGATTGATATCAGGAAACAGTCATGGGAACCTTCAGCACCTGTTTCCTGATATCAATCACACTGCAGAAAAAAAGAATCAACCTACGGGGAAACGGGTTATATTCCCCAAACGAGAATCTTCGGCACCTGTTCTCGGTATCAATCACCTCAAACAAATAACGGAAAAAATATCTCTTGGATTCTTTAAGAATAAATGATATGGAGCTAATGCAGTGACGGTGTAAAGACTCTGGCAACATGTAAATGATTATTCAGTAAACAAAGTAGAATTAAAGGTGCAAATAACATGAAATTAACAAACTACGAAACAGCCAGTGAATCTTGTGATGAGCGGAGCCTATCCTTTTCACAAGGATTCCCGAGAGGAAAGAGTTAAAATTGGCGGCAAAAAACAGAATTTGATTCATGCATCGAAGAATGAAACATTCTGATAGGTCTTACTTTTTCCGCTCAAAAATAATAATGCATCTACGTCCTCGAACTCCCTTCTAATGATGATGTCTCCTCTTTTTAAATAGGAGACATCTCTTACAATTACATGAGAGCGAATCTGTGTTTATCCCAATTCTGTTCTTCTTTCTTAAAACAGGACTATTATGTTCTTCCATAAAAAGATATTGTTACAACAGATACAAATACGCTTCGAAGCACAATCCACTCTTGCTTGTCTTCGTCTTGTTGCCATCGTTCCTGAAATGCTCTTTCGAAATCGCAAATCACGAGTAGTGACGGAATTTACGTGCCCGCTGATTGTTTCAGCAACGGAGTCGACTGTTTCAGCAACAGCACGTTCCTTATCATAAATTATCTGCGATCTTTTAGACTTGTGTTAGCAACTATCTATCTTTGATTAATGATGAAATATAAGGGTAATGTGGAATTATACGTAAAAAAAATTAAATATATATTAAAGAGAAGGATTTCATATACCTTTGGATAAAATGGATGAAAATTATAATGTAACCTTTTTAAATATAGCTATAAAGAGTAAAGTGGTGTCAAAATGTATGGTAAAAATGGTACATTGTGAGGTCCTAACATAAATCACTCAAACTAGGAAAACAAGCCTCCAAATCCCAAATACACTAAAATCCCAAAAGATGATGCTATACAGGAATGTTGGAATACATGACAGCACAATCCTAGTGAGGGTTACTACAACTAGAAAATAGAGACAAGTTAATTTGATGATATTGTAATCAAAAGGAGCTGAAAATGGAGAAATAGTCTCTCAAACACAATCCCAAGATATCCTGGCAAGGGTTTCTTGAAATACACAAGATGCAAAAAGAGAAAACTGCAACTCTGTGGCTAAATCACACTGTATCATCGGATATTTTCTGAAATATGACTAAAATGACAAAGATATGGATGTATCTCCTCCTCCCTATCTTTTTGGGTGAAAGATTGCTCCTTTCACTAGGAAACTAGCTCATAAACAGGGTTTCTCAACCCTCCACTGCAACACATTGCAAAATAACATAGTTCTTCAAGGAGAATGCACTATGGCTGAAGGTGGCTGCTTGGCCCAATGTCGGATGGTGGAAATGAAGCTCAAAATAGCTCTCCTAAGTGGCCTCTCAAGTCCTCCAATGTAGAGTGTGGGATTCCCGCCTAGAAATACCCTTGTACTAAACAGTACAACAAACTCAACTAAACAGCTAAAGAATTCATAAGAATCAAACATAAACAATATTCTCAATGCCTCTCATGGCTGCCATCCCTTTCCTTATATGCTTGGTGAGCTTCCTCACCCTTGGCCCCACTCATTTATGATGCTACTTCCATGCAAAGACTCCTCCTGCAAAACTATGCCGTCCCCACTAGCTCCACTCTTCTCCTAAGGCAACACTGTTGATTTGGTCAATATTGACCCAGTCTACATGCGTTGCCCCCTTTCACACCCAAGGTGGCTTTATTTTGGCTATCTAAACTGATCCACATCCATACTAGAGGTGGTTTATTCCTACTAAAGAGATTTAAGGGTCTCTTTATCCCACTTATTCATCTAACTATGAGTAGAAGCAACATATAATATTCCAACTAGCTAGAAGCTAATTGGGAATATTACAAACTATTTTATGATTAATATTTATACTTAAATCTAAGTATCTCTTTCCCCCTTTTGCCTAATTAAGTTACTTATGTACATTATCCACTTAATACTTTTCAACATGGAAAGGGTAGAGTTATTAGGGTAAAATATTTTATTTCTTCCTATTCTCCCCTTACCCTAAGTTTATTCTTGATTTAATTTCCTTGGTTTTAACATCATTTACCACTTGATATGAATTAGTAGGATTTTCATATCATGATTACATTTATTAGTTTATTTTTAATGATGTCAAGGGTGTAAAGTTTGTCATTCCCTTTAAGAACTTCCCTTCTAAGTTCCAAGGGTGCCATGCCTAATAATTTATTTGTGATGCTAAGGGTGCCAAGTCAATCGTGCCCTTCAGGAACTTCTCTTGAAGTTCCAATGGTGCCATGCCACTTTCCCTTCAATAATCCAGTGGTTATGAGGGGAAAGTATAGGTGCAATGACAAAGACCTCTATCATCTCTTATGTTGTCCAATATATTGAGACTAATGGTGTTGTGGATCAAGGAATTCGTCTTGATGCGCCCCCCACAGAAAATCCTCGTGAGCAACCCAAATTTTGGACTTTCCCCCACGACATCATGATCTTCAATTCGAAGGTGTTTCAACCTTTCCAGCCTAAGTCACAAAGGGAGTGCTACAGAGTGATATCAGTGATACTGTATCAACCCTCCCATGTTGTTCCATCCAATTGTACAACCCCAACACCCATATGTGAGTCATTCAGCCAAGAAGCTAACATGTTCCTGTAGCTACTGACATATCATCAAAGTATATATATATAGAAAGTTTCAAAATGGACTTAGAATTTTAAAAACAAATAGTAATTTCCATCAAACCAGATGTCGTCAACTCATCGTATGCAGGTGCCTCTAGTGGTTTCCTTTTATACTCAATAATCATTAGTAATAGAGTTTCTCAGTGTTATTCATTATCATAATAACATCATCAACATGACCTATTCATTCACATTGTTGTTCATTGCGAACAAAAACTAATGGAAGTAGCTAATATGGGGAGCACATTCATCATGGCTATCATCATCATAACATCAGTAGGAAACATACATATTCATCAAAACTATGATCATCATAACATCAATAGAAAAAATTCATATCCTTCAAAGCTATCATCATCATGATATCAATAGAGAGTATACCTATCCTTTAATGCCATCATCATCATAATATCAATAGAGAACATGCATAACCATTAATGCTACAATCAACCTAATATCAATAGATAACATACAAAACCATCACATCTGTTATCACCAAATTGAACTTGATTGGCTGCTCATCAAACAACTCAGTGTAACTGTTTCAAACCAATTCTAACTTAAGATTAGCCTCTTCAGTTTGAGAGGGCTCTCTCAAGGGGGTTTATGATTTTGAATAATGATAGTACTAGATGGCTAACTCTATGGAATTGTAACTTGTTTTGTATGGTTGCAAGTTGAAAAATGCATGCATCCTACCATTGGGCTTATGGAGTCAACAATCAATAGTTTCAGTGACAATATTTCTTCACATGGAAGCTGAGGCAGATAGAGGTTTTAGACAGAGGCAACTCACATACACAACATAAGAAAACACAATAATTTCATCATTAAATGAAGTCAGAGAATAATATTATGAATTCTGAGTAATTAGGGATGAAATCTACTACAAGTGATAAAACATAAAGATATAGATCAATAAGATATCCAAAACCTCATGAGAATCTCAGGTCTGGAAAGAAGAATGTCACTTTGTATTACTGATATTGGTAAAAAACATACAAGCATCAGTATTTTGCAAATATTCTCCAACCCCTTACTACTTCAATATTTTGTCTTTAAATAGACATTATTTACATCAAGGATGATCTGCCTAGTGGCTAGATCTTTGAATTCTCCTATGACACCTTTCATAACTGAAATACATAACTTTCAACTGAAAATTGACAACTACCTTTTAAAGAAACCATCTCCTAATAGGACTCTAACTCCTATTTATTACATTGATCTCTCTTATCTGTGAAACAATTACATGATGGTTACAAAATAAATATCACATGCTCGAAGGACACATGACCAAGTTCAGTACCACTTTACATATTTAAAACATCCCTAGACTTATGGAGCATAACCCTATTTTTTAGGAATGGATGACCCTTATCTTCAACGTTGTTTTGACTGATGACCTGTCTTCATGGAACTCCCTTTGAGTCATAAATATCTGATAATAAAATCCCTTGACATGTTGGAGGCCTCCATCTTGGCAAAAACTTCTTTTAATATGCTCAAAACCTTCAACAATTGCTCGCTACGAAAACATGACAGTTTCGTAGCGAGTTTTGGTAGCGTGGAAAAAATGGCTCCTGCATCCATCTTCTTCACTTATTTGTTGTTCCATCATGTTAATCATGTCATGATACCTTACCACCATGGATCCCCCTCCTTGAAACATGCAAAAAATGACTTTAAAAGAAAAAATACACCTACAGGTTTTTTAGTAGTGTATTTTTGGCTTTAAGCCTGAGGTACACTACGAAACTGTGTAAAAAAACATAAATTGCCCCCTCCAAAACTGTCTTCAAAAACTGACCTTCAGCTGCAAAATATTGATTCTCTGCATGTTATGAACCTTCTTAGACATATTCCATCTCAACTTACTACTCCTGTGGTGTTTCCTCTTCATTTACAATCAGTTGAGCTATAGGCTCTTCTACCACTGTCATCTTTAAACATTTATTTTCCAATTTTTCATGAATCAACTCCAATTTCTCTTCAAGGTCTTGAATTTTGTCTTTTAATGCCCTGTTCTTGGATTGCAAGTGCATGTTTATCATTTTGATGTGCATGAACTCTCCTCTTAGTGGCTAAGTCCACTTTATCAACTTTTATGTATTGTCCAAGGTCTTTGAGACACTTGTGACTTGATCCTCCCATATTTCCCTCATTTTTTCAAACTGAACCTTCTCAGCTCTATGCTTCTTAGCCTCTTTCTTCAAAATTGATATCTCCTTGCCTGCCTCTTTCAGCTACTCCTTAAGGGTTTCAATTTCTGATTTTTCAGTGATTTTCTCTTTACTCTTCTTTTGTTTGATAACCAACTCCTCTTTTGTAGGTGAAGAGAGATCTATGATGCTTGGTGGCTAGGCAGTTTCAATGATCTTTTCAGTCTCTTCGCTACTTTCCATAACCTTCCTTGCATGTCTAGTCATTGGATTTCTAGGTTGAAACATGAAACCAACATCATCACGTACAAACTCTAACATTTTAGCTATCTTTCCTTTCTTTATATTTCTTCCCCCATCTTCAACATCTTCATCTTGGACAATGGGAGTTTCTTCAATATCAATTGCATGCAAGATGTCCTCTAAGTTACCCTTAACCATTGTTTGGATCCTAGTAACTCTCTTGCTACCATGTTTGCTAACTTTTGGCTTCTGTTTTGCAGGTGTTGTTTTAGGTGTATGAATCTTTTACAAAGGCTCTGTCTCCATGCTCACTAGTTCGAGTGGGGATGATTTATTCCCTTCTTCAACTTCCTCTCCCACTGTAGGTGATGAAATATTTCTCGGTTTGGAAGCTCTCTTAGGAGTAACAACATCAACTTCAAAACCACTCATGAGCAGAAAGGATGCCCAATCTCTATCTAGTCTCTTCAACTCCTCTAACACCAACAACTTAATCAAACCATGGTGAAAGAGAGAAGTTTTCGATTGCTCGCTGTTTTAACTTAAACCTTATCTAAAATTTTACCTAGACCTTTGTATAAATAAAAGGGCAAGTCAAGTGACCTCTTACCCACAAAATGCAGAAGAAGCCAGAGGTGGTAGGAGTAAACCATGTGAAATCTTCGTTCATAGGTGAAATACTTCTAAATGATCATAAAAAACTTTGAATAGTTGTCCTTCATGAAACTCCTAGGTATGGCATTTGAAAGATCAATTTCACTATGTTATGGTTTGATGAACTCTTTTCAATTCTGCATGATGAACTTGATGCCTTTAAACCATTTTCCCCCTTTTCTAGGGATTCCTGTTACTGTTGAAATGTTGTCTGGTGTTACTGTGAGGTTTAGCATTCCCACCATTGAAGCTGTTCTAGTGAAACTGTTAGAAAAATCCTTGGAAACCTATAGATGACAACCCTACAATATTTGACAGAATTGCGAGCAACCTGTTCTTCTGAAAATCTCCATGGTCGTTGGGTCTGCATTGAGAAAATTCATTTCCATGGTATCATACATGTGGCAGTGACCACCTTTGTTTGTTTTATTCCTTGCAACCATGGTTAATTTATATCTTCTCAGCCTCCCTTGCTTGATGACACCTGCAACCTATGAATATTCCAGGAACCTGCTTGGCTCGATGAAGCAGCTCTATAGAAATCAAATAACATGCAAAAATAAAGCGGAGTATGACAAAAATACTAATTGTGTAACATTTTATGGTTTAAATGACAACTCATGCCTTAATCATGACACATGCATGCTAAAAAGGGTAATGATGACCTCAGAGATGGCCTTGTACGTTTGAATTTACCCTAATAGATTCGAATGACCTGCACCCTAACTCCTCCAATCATGAACTGACACTTTGCATCGAGTTTGACAAGACTAACAGGAAAACAGTTTTTTGTAGCGTATCTAGTTTAACTTTTGACAGTTTCTCTATGAAACTGTTAGGAAATTTCGTAGCGCAAACTGCTATTTCACAGTATAAAACACTATGAAAAGATGTAAAATTGGCTTAAGTGTCATTTTCAAATTTAAACTCTTGGGAAATTAAAACTGACACCTAATTATGACTGATGGGACATGACATGACCTAAATGGTGGTGGCCTTGAACCTTAGGATAGGTTAAACATGTAAGAAAAATGAAATTTTCCTTTACCAACTTGAAAAGGCTTAAGGAGACCTTGTCCTTTTGAGGAGTGAACTGTATGACCATGTCAATTAATGTTTCACAAAATTATAAGGGATAACAACATCCACTAATAATAGAGTCTCGTGTTCAAATCTTCATCCTGAGGTCCTCAAAGAATAAAGTGTTTCCCTTAGGCCTAAATAAATTTTAATATCATATTACTGCCAATCAACTAGAGTGAGGCACAACATACACCCCCTCTTAATAATATACTTCATCCCAAAGTCCTTGGAATAGGTAAGGAAAACAATGACGCATCTCCTCGGGATCCTCCCAAGTGGCTGAACTGGGACTATAATTGTCCCACTAGACTTTAACTTGGTCCTCTAATTGTCATCTAAGTTACAAAGTTTGTTGGTACAGTATGCGAATGGGTTCAACCATCACCGTTCTCTTGTATGAAACCAACAAATGACACAATTAAATAACATGCGAAGAATTTGAAATATAATAATGCAAAACATAAACATGAAACACGTCATGCATACGCGCTAGAGATGGAGGTAAGGCAAGCTTATATTCCACTGACCCTTTTCTTTCTAAGATTTCAAAAGGTCCCACAAACCATGGAGACAACTTTCTCCCTTTCCAAATCTTTTAGAGTTCTTTTAGGGAATTACTCACAAAAACACCCTATCTCCCACTTCATAAATTTTGTCTATCTGATGAGCATCAATGTAGCTCTTTTGTTGACCTTGTGCTTATTTTATGCTCCCCCTAATCATAGTAGTTTATTATTCCATCTATTGCACTACTTCTAATCCTATTAATACTCGATCCTCTAGTCAGTCCAAAATAAGAGGTGTTCTACAAGGTCCCCCATATAAGAAATCAAATAACATCATCTTGATGGAGCTCTAATAATTTTTTTTTTAAGAAAATTCTACTAGAGGTAAGAACCCTTCCCATCTCTTTTTTTGGTCCATCACATACATTTGTAGCATGTCCTCGAGGATTTTATTAGTCCTCTCTATTTGACAATGTCTCTCGGGGTGATACATAGTGTTGAAGTTCAAATGGGTTCCCAAGGCTTCTTGGAAACTGGTCCAAAACCTTCCTGCAAACATTGCTCCCCTATCTGATATGGTATTCCTAGTAACTCCATGTAATCTCACAATCTCATCAATAAAAAAATCTTGCTATCTCTAGTGTTGTATATGTAGTCTTAACTAGTATAAAATGGGCACTCTTGGTCAATGTGTCCACCACTAAAATTATGGAATCATGTCGTCTTGAGGTCATTGGTAGTACCACAATGAAGTCCATTGATATAAATTCCCATTTAGATTCTAGTATCTCATGGGGTTGCTATAACCCTGCTGGATGTATGTGTTCAGATTTTACTTGTTGACACTGTAAGCATCTTGTTACAAAGGTTACACTTTCCTTATTTATTCCTTTCCAAAAGAAGAGTGGTTTCAGTTCTGCACTCATCTTCTTAACACCAGGGTGTGTCATGTATTTTGCGCAATGTGCTTCATTCAATATTAACTAGCGTATAACTTCATTTGGTGGCACATATATCCTTCCCCGAAATCGTAGCATCCCTTAACTATCAAGGGAGTATTCCTCATATTTTGGGATCATCATTTCGTCCTCCCTCAAACTCTTGTTAACCTCTTGGTACCATGTGTCCTTAATTTGTAATTCAAGCAACCTATCCCTCAAGTTTGTCTTTAAGGGAATCACCGAAAATATCTGAGGCCTCCTACTTAAAGCATCAACCACATTATTTATTGTACCTTTTATGTAAGTAGTATCAAAAACATATTCACTGATTAACTCAGACCACCATCTCTATCTTGCATTTAAGTGGTCTTCAATGAATATGTGATTTAGCCCACAATGGTTAGTCCTAAGCTCAAACTTCCTTCCTAGAAGGTAGTGTCTCCAAATATTTAGGGCGTAAACAATTGTTTCCATTTCTAGCTAATGGGTTTCGTAGTTCTCTTCATGGGTTCTAAGTTTTCTTGATGCATATATTATTAATCTTCCTTCTTTCATCAATACACAACCCAACCCTTTCTTGGAGGCATCACTACAAACCAAAAATTATTTCTCCATATCTAGTACCTTCAGAACTGGTACCATTGTTAATAATAATAATTTTAACCATTGGAATGGCTCTTCACATTTTTCAGTCCAAACAAAATTTTTGTTAATTCTTTGGAATTTGATAATGGGATTTGCTATCTTCGAAAACACATCAATAAATCTATAATAATATCCATCCATGCCTGTGAAACTGCATATTTCATGAACATTGGTTGGTTCTAGCTATTCAGTGGTTGCCTCAGTCTTTGTTAGGTCTACCACAATACCTTCCCCATAGAAAATATGCCCAAGATAATGGATCATGGATTGGTAGAAGGAACACTTTGACAAATTCTCGTACAATCGATTCTCTCTAAGACATTGTAAAACTAAACTCTAGTGTTCATCACGATCCTCTGGGGGATTTGGGTAGATCAAAATATCATTGATAAATATTTGTACAAACTTGTCTAGGTATTCTCAGAATATTCCATTCATGAAAATTCCTGGGGAATTTGTCAGACCAAAGGGTAATACTACACATTCATAATGCCCAAATCTTGTCTTAAAGGTTGTCTTTGGAATAACTTCCTCATTGATGCTTAACTGATGGTATCTGGGTCTTAGGTATATCTTTGACAACATAGAAGCTCCCTTCATTTGATTGAACAAGTCATCTATCCTCGTAGAGGGAATTTATTTTTGATGGTCACCTTGTTCAACTAGCGATAGTTAATGCAAAATCATCAAGTCCCATATTTCTTATTAACAAAGATTATAGGGGCTCCCTATGGGTATATGCTGGGTCATATGAAACCAAAGTCCAATAATTTCTTTAATAATATTTGCAACTAATTCTAGAGTTCACATACGATATAGTGATTTTGCAACAGGCTCCATTCCTAGGTTAAGATCAATGGTGAAGTTGATTTCCCTTTTGGGGTATCCAAAGAAGTTCTTTGGGAAAAAAATCCTTGGATTTAGGTGGGATTTTTGTGATATGGAGGTGACAAAAGTTGGTTGTTGTGGTGGTGCCGCGATGTTTCCTCTAGCAACCCTACTCCTTGTGACTCCTCTTCTAGCTATGACACTTGTCTCCACCAACATTAAAATTCACTATTCTCTCTCTCTCTCTCTCTCTCTCTCTCTCTCTTTACAAAGTATAATAATTATCATTATAGTAGGTGGTGATGGTTCATAATCCTATTGTATGAACCAATAAATAAAAGAGCTATGAATTTAATAATTTTGAAGTGACTCAAGTTTAGTGAATTGCAATTATTACATCATTGATACTTTGAAATGATAGTAAAATTCTCATATATATATATATATATATATAGATGAGTGGTATGATAATTAATATGATACTTTTTTTACATAAATTAGTAATATATACATACTATATTATTAGGATTATTGAAATTACATTCATAACAACTCCCATATCTAGGAGATTATATAAGAAGAAAATAATATTATAATTCTTGGTAAATATATAAGAAGCAATTAGTAATTTATATAAGAAGAAAATAAAACTTTAACTCTTAGTAAATACACTTTACTATAAGATTATAAATAATGTGTAGTACATATTTTCCTTTTACTTGTACTTAATTTATGCAAAGAATTGCCCAAATTATGGTGGACAGTAATTGATAGTAAATACTTTGGATCAGTGGAATATAAGAATGTCCAATATTAGTGTCCTTATTAAATTTAGTGTATATTTTCACTCACTTTTATCTCAACTTAATTGGAGGATAAATTACCTTTAAATCCAAGGTGTAAAATTGACATTTATCCTTTAATAAATTTAGTTAACTCTTAATTCTTAATAATGAGGGGGCCTTACTAATTGACATTCTAAGTCCCATGTACCACATGTATTTATAACTAATTTTTTATTCATTCAACGTTAAAATTCAACCATATATTCAAAAGAACTATTTCTTTTTTACATAATTTGAATTTCATTAACACAACTTAATTCAGCTATTATTTCTTAGACAATTCAATATTACAAAATAATTTAATTACTCATCAAAAACTATTTATAATATAAATAAATTTTAAGTTTAGAGTTAATAAAATGATTTCACTAATTATCTTCTACCAAAATAATAATTAAATTAAATAATCATATAACTTCATTTTTCCTCAAACTACAATTCACGCTTAACATTTCCCAATATAATATACTAGTAACATAATAAAACAGTTTAGTTTCATTATTTAATAAGATTGTAATATTTTTTAAGAAACTCAAAATAACTCAAACGAGCATGGCTCATTTATGAACAAATAACAGACGAGGAGAGTTTACCAAACCAAAATTAACAGGTCACATTTCAGCAGTAAGTCAAAATGATACAATCCTCTTACATAAGCTTACATCTTAAAAAAACATCCTATTCTACTTTAAATACTCCAACGTATGCAACATTGACGGTGGAAAGAATTCCCAGTGCAACCCTACATTCCAAGACATGACCACTTCAGATAATATTCAAATAAATCTACATTGTTGTACTAGACCAATTTGTTTGATGTCTGAACCTCCTTGTGATTAAGAGTATAATTGATTTTATCTCAGAAAACAAATCCACCATGATATATCCCAGCCAAGTGTTATCTAGGAGAACTAGGCTAGCTATCATTTTTAAGCATTAACCATTTGTATCAAACTATCCAATTGTTTCAAGATTCCAATTTACAATTACGATTGAAGCACATCATATTGTTTGTGGTCGAGATCATACAAAAAAAAATTATAAACCTTTTTTTTTTTTTTATCTCAAAAAACTGGGGCAAAAAATCAAAGTGATTAGACATGTAGGCTTCTCTTTAGCATACCTGCAAATTCCGACAAACTATGCAATCCAAATAATTGGCTACAGATAAACTGGCTTAAAAAAAACTCCCATAGAAAGAGCTTAACTAGTAATAAGGGACAATAATAATTCCTCGGGATATTTCTTAGCCCCCACATACAGTGTCCATAAATGTGACCCCATCTGCAATTCCCTTAAAAGATACTCACACTTTTCTATATGTAGTGGACTTCTTATCATAAATATTTGTAGTACCACTCACTTGTACAATATCTTTATGAATTTTTCCCATGAGCTCGAACAGGGGAATCTGTAAATTTGATCATGTCATCTCCTCCAATACATGGGATGATTGCATATATATATTATTTATTTGATATATCACACTTGTTCTTGACATCTTAAGCAATGGATGTTCTGCAAGGAGGTCCATAAAACTCAGGTACATTTGTATGAATACCTACAACACCATGATACGTTAAAAAAAAAAATCGATAAAATCTTGCTGAATACTGTTACAATCTTAAGTGCCTCTAGTGCACATGCAGATGATAAAACAACATTTGTTGGAGCAATGGTTGGAACAATGTTCTTAACAACACCCTGAATTAAGAAAAAACTATTACTCATTAATTCCCTGAATTACTATTTTGAAAATTTAATTATGACCAGACTCGAAATTTTAATTATGACAAGAAGACTTCAGTTAACTAGATTTGGAGTAATTGGTTGTTAACCGATATGGTAAATTAATATATGGATCGATGTGGTTGAAACTTCAGTTGATGAGATTTGGAGTAATTGGTGGTTACATGATCTACTAATTTGATTTGGATCAAACAACTTATTAACTCGATATGGAGTTAGCTCCGCCTCACCTCCGCGCCAATGACAGAGAAAATACACAATCATAGGTGTTGAGAACAAATCTTAATAATGTGTTAATCCCTCATACTCTTGGTTGGTAGTAATAATAATCATGTAAGGGTATATTGGGCATTGGAGAATGTCGGAGGGGATTTTTCCATGTCTATGATTGCAGTTATTATTATTACCAATGTCGACAAAATCTAGATCTGGACACTGTCCATTAGAATCGTTATTAATTTCCATGGCATTGTAGGGCTAAATTGAATAAGGGGAGTGTATGTCACCGTTTAAAAATAAAAATAGAAATCAGATTTGGGATTGGATAGGGTGGGTGTTAGGGCGTGGAATACATGCAGGAGAAACACAACGAGGATGGTGAAATGTTGGCACCCCATCTTAATAATCCCTCAAACAGACGATTGGGTTGAATATGATGTTCGATATGGTGTCAGTATATATGCCCAAGGAACTAAATGGTTTGTGTGTGATTAGTGGTTTCTATTTCTTTAGAACTCTGCTTATTCAATACCTTCGTTGGGTTCTTGTGTGTTTGTACCAACAGTCAAATGAGTTGTGCCCAATTCAGTCCCGTTGATTTCCATAGAATTACCTTAACCTTGTTATTATTATTATTAGTTTTAAAATGCAAACATGAATCAATGTCAGGATGGTGTTGGACAATGGGTTCAATGCTCCCATGTGTTTCGCAACATGGACTAATCGCCTCTCGTGGATCCTAACTCTAGCGATTTTAGCGGAGACTAACGCCTATGGGTTTTGGTCTAATGGAAATCGTTATTCCAAAGAGTGGCATCAAAGCGATAGGTCTCAAGTTCGAAACTCACCCGGCTCGCGTTGGGGGGGAGATTGTTGGATATTGGGTTCAACGCTCCCCATGTGTTTCACAACATGGACTAACCACCTCTCATGGATACTAACTCTGGCAATTGTAGTGGAGACTAACGCCTGCAGGTTTTGGTCTAATGACAATCGTGATTCCAACAAATGGAACATCGAAAATATGGGAATAAGTTAGTTTCATGGGAGAAAGGAATTTTTTTAACTCGAAAATTGGTTAAAAATCTCAGGTATGGATATTGATCAAGTATGAGAACATGAAAAATATACGTATTTATTTATAATTTCCAAAACACTTTAAAAATAAACAAATAAATCCTTAAAATTATTATTCAAATTTTGGCTAAAACTTGTATGAGAACATGAAAGATATCTGCAAGTTAAAAGATAGAAAAAAAAGAAATAATATTAGAGGAAGGATAGGAATATTAGAGTACGGATTTTATATTAAAACAAAAATAAAAGATAAATCAGAATAAGGATACCTTCAATTACATTTTAAATTATACTTAATTGCAATTTGTTTCCTTATTATTTCTTTTTTTTTAATGAGAATTCATAGTGGCACTTATGAAAAGAAAGTTTCAAGGGTCCATAGGTCCTAGAGTCTGAACCTAAGCTCTAAAACCACTGTAAAGAAAAACTCTATAGTGTAGGGACCAACCCTGTGCTTTACTTTTTTTTTTAGAATAATACAGTAAACTAGGAATAAAACCATAAGCATACAACTTTGGAAACTCAGAAATATTAAGCACTTACAACGAAATATTAAGCACTCACATCAACCATTCATAAATTTTACCGCATTTCACATATCATCTATTTTATATGCTATTAACTATAGGCATAATGAAATTAGGTAAAGGAACATCATATTTAACATATGTACTATTAACCAGGAGATGCGATTAAATATAGACTTGTCGCTACTTGCACTCTATTTTTGTCGTCCGCCTCCAAATGTGAATGTCAGTGTGCTTGGACCAAATGTAGTGACCCATTGGTTGACCTCCTAGCCTACTCCTTGGGTACTCTCCTTCCCCACATACCCCTGAGATACAATGGGGTTGTACAATGAAGGAAATGTGTTAGCTGATAGAGGTGATCACTCCTTAGCTCAAGAATCCTCTCTCTAAAGTCCTCTACCTCACCAAACTCAACTATAGCTCGTAACCACTCACACCAACATAATCTCCTCCATCCAACAATAGGGTAAGCAAAAGTCCATTTTTCCCATGGCTTGTCCCTTATTTTATATGAGGATTCATTGGTGACATTTGGCATTTCATGCATAATTAATTATTTTATTAATCCAAAATTTGATTATTCACCCACCCATGTGTCACCCTCTCACCAAGACTCTCAAAAATCATGTACTTAAAAATATTAATTTAAAATAGTATTTTCCTCACCCCAACAAGGCTTCCTATTTCTTCTCTTAGTTGTCTCTTGATTCCCCCTTTTTCTACTCCTTAATTTGTGTTTATTACTGAAGTTAACTAATAAGTCTCAGATTTGGTCCCCTAGCTACCTCATAATTTAACTCAAATTGCTTCTTAGATGGATATTCTTATTTTGGCTCTTTCCATATGGAGTTTCTCTAAATTTCTCGAATTTTAATTTATTAACCTTATTTTAATTCACCACCCTATTCTCTTAATGGATTTTTTTAACTATTTTATGATTAATATTTATACTTAACTCTATGTCTCTCTTTCCCCCTTTTGCCTAATTAAGTTACTTATGTACATTATCCCCTTAATATTTTTCAACATGGAAAGGGTATAGTTCTCAGGGTAAAATATTTTATTTCTTCCTATTCTTCAAGTTGGTCATGTCCTTCAAGAACTTCCCTTCTAAGTTCCAAGGGTGACATGCCTAACAGTTTATTTGTGATGCCAAGGGTGCCAAGTTGGTTGTTCCCTTCAAGAACTTCTCTTGAAGTTCCAAGGGTGCCACACCACTTTTCCTTCAAGCATCTAGTGGATACGAGGGGAAAGTATGAGTGCAACAACAGAGACCATTATCATTTGTTATGTTGTCCACTACAGTGAGACTAATGGTTTTGGGGATAAAGGAATTGGCCTTGATGCAAGCCCCCAAGAAAATCCTCGTGAGCGACCCAAATTTGGGACGTGCCCCCACGACATCGTGATCTTCAAGGAGAAGGTGTTTCGACCATTCTAGCTTAAGTCACGGCAGGAGTGCTGGCGAGTGAGATCAATGACACTATCTCACCCCTCCCATGTTGTTCCATCCAATTGTACAACCCCATCACCCATATGTGAGTCATTTGGCCAAGCAGCTAATATGTTCCTACATCCACTGACATATCATCAGAGTATATATATATATATATATATATATATATAGAGAGAGAGAGAGAGAGAGAGAGAGAAAGTTTCAAATGGACTTAGAATTTTAAAAACAAATATTAATTTCCATCAAACCAAATGTCGTCAACTCATTGTATGCGGGTGCCTCTGGTGGTTTCTTGTAATACTCAATAATCATCAGTAACAAAGTTTCTTAGTGTTAGTCATTATCATAATAGCATCATCAACGTGACCTATTCATTCACATTTTTGTTCATTGTGAAGGAGAACTAATGTAAGTAGTTAACATAGGGAACACATTCATCATGGTTATCATCATCATAACATCAATAGGGACCATACATATTCATCAAAACTATGATATCATAGCATCAATAGAAAACATTCATATCCATCAAAGCTATCATCATCATGGTATCAATAGAGAGCATACCTATCCTTTAATTCCATCATCATCATAATATCAATAGAGAACATGCATAACCATTAATGATACAAGCAACCTAATATCAATAGAGAACATACAAGACCATCACATCCAATAATAATAGAGTCACACGTTTGAATCCTCATCCTGAGGTCCTCAAAGAATAAAGTGTTGCCCTTAGGCCTAAATAAAATTTAATATCATATTACTACCAATCAACTAGAGCGGGGCACTACACTGCTAGTGATACCTCTCACCTTTATATGTTGCAATCTTTCAGAGCAACATATTATATGTCATAACTTGAGTTTATGAAGTACCACTATTCCACCTATATGACTTGGTAATTTTATGAGGATCAATTATGCAACATCATTGATCATACAATATTCTAGCATCATTAATCGAACATTCTTCCATATGTCATATTGAGACATAGCTTAGTATGTTCTTTCGCGATTATGATATGATGATCCACTATGTATTCTTCAACTTCTTCTGTAGATTTATGTATACATTATGGATCCACTTTATACTTGATCAATGAAAATTCTTTACTACTTCTGAGCATGTGTATGCCAGTCTCAGACATGAGTTTTCTTTCAGACTCCTTCGATAAGTATTTGGTGGGTTGGAATTTGATGATCTCCTCATGGGTTTTCGAATGACTCCTCTCTCTATACTTAATATATTTTGGCAATCACGTTCCCCTTATGACGCCATATATTAGGGATCATTTTTTATTGTATTACTCAATATTCCTATAGACCCGATGCTCTTTTATGGCCTTGGGTAGTCCCTTTTCCCATGCAAACTTGACTTTATATTAAAAAAATATATATTTAAAAATCCACGCGTGACTTTTCCCATACTAAATCATGTACATACGCGGGTCCCATAACATTATACTCATGTATACCTTTTAAAATATGGAAAAATAAAATAAAATCCTATTTTTCGGGTAGGTTTCATGATTTTACCAAGATCCTACCTATAGGATCATGTTTCCTAATTGAAATAACCAATTTTAGGTGGTATATATACACCCCTTGTGTAGGCCTAATTACAAAGAGAGAAGGGATATTGACATTATACCTAATTTCTCTGAGATCAAGTCTACTTTTCCTAGGCCTCCTGCACTCCCAGACTCTAGAAAACCTTGGTTTCATTTGCAGGGATGTTCATCATCCTTATATAACATCTTCGTGTGCTTATTGGAGAGGTTGTCTTCATGGCTTAGGTTGGACGGATCCAGAGGAAGGCTTCGTTGGTGCCTTTGACCTAAATCATGTTGTACCTTTCTTGCACTTATTGTTGTTAATCAATAAAGAAGCTCATGCCTTGTTCCTGATATGTTGGTATCTCATGAATGATAGTTTATATGTTTGTATATGATGATCTAACATAATTTGTATGTATGCACATTAAATTATTTGTTATTTATATGCTTTTGTGACTGACTTATAGGTCTGAACATCTTCGAGGAAGTAGAGGGTTTGGACCCTATGGGAACATCATCAAACGTAGGACCTTCGGGTATGTCTCTAAATCCAATTTTGAAAATATGTATGTTTGGAATGATTTTTTCAGTTTTATTTATTGATTATATTGTTCTGCTCTCTTGAGGCTTCTAATCCTTTCCTTAGGGAAATTTTTCCTGCCAACACTTATAAGTATTCTTTTTGTTGGCGAAGTGGCCTCTGCATGGCTCATCATGGGAAGCTCGCAATATGGAAAACACTTCATCTTCTCACACACATTTACATATGATTAAATAAAGGAAATTCTGAAGAGATCCCACTCAACCCAAGGGTAGGTGGAGCTAGTCTTGATGATCATCTGCTTTTCTCTAGAATAGAGATGTGGTCACAATTTCCCTATAGCCAAATAGTTAGCTATATATGCAAACCATGAGGATTTAATAGACACAACAAATAAATAATCATCATGAAAATTATCATCTATAGGAACTACTTGACCTTCATTATTCATTCGAAAAGGGAAATCATCCACTAGGTTAGCTTTACCAAGTCTATATAAAATAATAATATTGAATTGCTATAGTCACTCGCCCATTAGTTATTGGCTTATTCGTAAAATATTTAATAGAAGAATGATCTGTATGAACAAAAACCTCATATCCTATAATATAGTTTTCAAAATTATTGATTTCATAAATTACAACTAAAAATTATGTTTCATTCATTGTGTAATTTAATTTAGCAAGTGTAATATTTAGCAAGGTGTCTTAATTAATTTCCTTTCTCCCACCGACTATCGAATATCGGGTAAATTAAATTGGCATCAAGGATATTTTTAATTTATTCTTTAACAATTTCCTTAAGTGTGGGGATCATTTGCCTTTAGGGTTGTCAAACAAGTTGGGCTCCTACCTGAATGTAAATATGATGCGTGTAAGTTTAAAGAGGAATACATTTCATATCCTGATAGCTCCAAACAAAGGTTCTAGTATGGCTTTGCAACATTTTAATAAAATTCTCTTGTTGGGATAGCTCAAGTTGATAGCTCATGTAAAAATATTTTCCTAGCCTAACCTCAATAAGAGCAACATTAGATTTTGATATGTTTATGGCTATCAAATTTCTATAGTTTTAGGACCAAAATTTTGCTAAAATATGAAATTAAATATGATTAAATAAATAAAAAAATTTCATAGAATCAAGATTAACAAGGAAATTGTGGACTTGAATATCTTCAGCACATTCTTTAGAATAAAATTTTTATTGGTAGAAGAAATGGACTAAATGTATTGTTCATCACTATTACCATCTTCAAACCATAAAGTGTTTTCAATTTCTTGAGTGGATTTAGTAGGGTGATATAAGGTAACATTCTTTCTTTATTCGCCATGTGAAATGAGCATGTCTCTAGAGCAACAACCAATATAAGCATATATTATGGAAAGAAATGATTGTCCTAAAATCAAGGGATGCCATCCTATGGAATTTTTAAGTTGCGGGACTATAAAGTCTAGGGGGTACTCCCAAAAGTCTATTGAAATGATCACAACGTCCAACACACCCTCATGATTGATTTTATATCTATTCACTAGTTACGAAATGGTGGTTGTAGGGTTGATGTCCCGCCAGGAGTAACTCCACGAATGAGTTTCTGCTTTGCATTAAGATAGAACATGGATATATACATGGCAAGGGAGACTATTGGGCTTCATCTCCCACTGTCCCTTCGTCTTCCAATTCCCTTTATTTTGTTATTTACAATATTTACATTGATTTACATAATCCAAAAGATTAGGTGTCAACATTCCCCCCTTAATCTGAAGGGATGTTGGTGAGTCCAAGAATCATTCTGAATCTTGTTGGAAAAATTAATGAGAGGCGGGTGGGGGGCGGTGAATTAGTATTTTAAACTTAGTTCAACTTTTCATTTCTTATTCATATTTTTTTGTGCTACTTTCCTTCAAGAAAGTGGCGTATGTATGTGACTTTAGTAAAGAAAAACATCGTATATCTAGTTAACTAAATTTTCATATATTTCATTATCTGTTCTACTTTAACTAGTGTATCATTACTTAATTAGCCTTTAATTAAACAATAATCATGTGCATTAAGAAAAAAAAATCATCACACATAAGAAACATAAAAACAAATGAGGACACCAAGATTTTTGGTTGGAAACCTAGTACGTAGGCACCTACCTGCAGAAGGCTACAACATTCTCTCGTTATCCAACACCCACTGGAAGGGGGATCCAACCCCCTGATATTGTTTACCAAAACCCATTGGAAGGGAGATATTACCCCTTGAACATATTTACCAATGACCACTAGAAGGAAGCTTAGAATCTGTAACATACCTGGGCTAAAAATTTCATGTAATAAAATTTAATAAAGGAAAAAATAAGATAATAGTTAAGGGACACTTATTCCAAGATGAATGTTGGGAAATATATTCTAGTGGGAATCACTTTATGTGTTTATGGCTAAGGGGAAATTTTCAAAGGAAATGGCCAAGTGTCTAAAAAGGAAAATGTATTTTTAGCACTTTTATTTATGAAAATAATGGAAATTAGGAGAAAAGGAAGGTGAAAGGTCACATGTTCCATGTGAGTAAAATGAAGGAAAATAATGGAAAATTGAAGAAATAGAGGCCTAATTGATAAAAATACTTATGGAGATCAATTGGTACCTTTTTTCAGTATATTTTTAGAGCTCTCTCTCTATTCTCTCTCTCTCTCTCACTCTTGGATACTTAGAATTTTATTGGAGCACTTCAACATTGGATCAAGAAAAGCAATGAAGGCAAAGATGAAATAAAAGATCAAGGAAAGGTTGGAACAAACCATGGGGGCTTCACTACAATATAAATACCATAACACGTGGGCTCACATTGGGGGACATATAATGAGGAAAAAATGACATAATATATTGGGGGATATATAGGGGGTAAAGGGGATTTTATATTGGCAGGTATAAAAAATGGAGCTCAAAGTTAATGAAAAAATATAAAGAGGTATAAGAAATGTTAATGAAAAAATAGATACCTACAATATATAGTGAAAGTAGAGGTTTTTTAAATTGGGAAGGTGTATTGGGTTTATATTGGTAGGGGTTTAAATAATGTGACTTTTAGAGTTATTTTCCAATATGTACTCAAATTAAGGGTATTGTTTAATATGTTATGATCCCACGTGATATGTTAGAGGTTCATTGAGTGAAGCCTTCGTGGAACAAGCAATATTTGGCAGGAATAGTTGCAGGTAACAGATTGCATGTATGATTTCATAGTTGGTTTCGACATGCATGGTATGTGAATGTTGGTATTTGGTTCTTTTGTTGTTGGTAGCATGGTTTTGCTAGGTTTTTACATTGGTTTTCAACCTTTCATTTCCATTTCCGAATAGCCATTTTGTGATGGAATTATTCTCGGTTTTCAGCTTTGGAATTTTAAGAAGGTTTCAGAATCTTGAGTGGAGGTGGTCTCAGGAACATTCCCAAAGGCTTAGGAATCCCTTGACCGGTAATAGCGGGATACACTGTAAATCTTGAGGGTGGAGTATTGGTTAGGGATTAGTGATCCGGTGTGGATTGCGATAACACCTAGATACTTGGAGATAGAAAATTACTTAAGGATGGTGAATGAATCCAGAGGCATTCCAAGCTCGATTTGGTTTTGTGATCTCGAGGCCGGTTTAGGTGAGATCATGGTATGGTGAGGGTGGAGGTGGATTGCGGTTATACCTAGAGACTTGGAGACAGAAAATTCCTTAAGGATGGTGAAGGAATCCAGAGGCATTCCAAGCTCGGTTTGGTTTTGTGATCTCGGGGCCGGTTTAGGTGAGGTCATGGTATGGTGTGGGTGGAGGTGGTTTAACCTCTTAATTCCCTTGGTTGTTTTGGATTGGTTTATCCCATGAGATACCACATTCATGTTTGTAATATGGCATGGGGGTGACTGGATGAAATAAATATTTTGTTCAGCCATGTCTATGGTCGAGTGGTACGTGGAAGTCCCAAACCTGTTTGGCTCTTGCCTACGTTTAATGAAAGCTAAGTTCTTGTGATTTTAATTTGTAAATTTACTTGTTATTATGTGTCTTTAATGGTTATTATCTTATGGTTATTTATAATTTTATGTGTTTGTTATAACCATGGATATATGACTTGTTTTAGTCATGGATATTTTCATGTTTTTACTTGTAGCTGAAATAATAATAGATGCAAGACCTAAATGATGTTAAGGAAACTAATGGGAGAGGGTGGTGATCCTTCTTGTTAAGTCTCATATGATTTTTCAGTCCCTTATGATTAGACTTGATTTTCTTGACCTGTAGGTTGCCTATCAACCAATTGTTTGAAAAAATGTCAATCCTAGTTGGGGATGCTCAAGTCTAGTACTGGTTTCAATTTTGGTTTATAATCATTGTATTAATTCATTTTATGATTTCTAAAAGTTATATGGAATTTTGGGCAGAGACTTAGGCCCAACCCTAAAAATTAGCCTTAAGTTTCACAGTCACTAGCACGATACTGGGCAAAAAAAGGCCATAGTCACACTGATGAAGGCTTCTGGGAGAAATTGGGGATTTCCAGTCACATGGAAGGCTTAGCAAGGGAGTGAACGAGTCTCTAGCTCAGGGGAAAGTTAAGTTGGATCAGGGGATGGACATTTGGAGGGGTTGGGTTACTCTTGGAGGGTCCTAAGTGTAATATTCCCAAATGGGAAAGCATCAATGCATGAAGACAATAATGGAAATAACAGTGAATAAATCAACACACCATGATATGAGACAAATGTACAGCCATATTATTAAAAATATCAGCAAATAATAGGTACAATAACTTGAGGATCAGGTCACTCAAGCAATACAAAACAAGCCTCTACAAGAAAAATATGCCATCACATGAGAAATAGCTGCCATACAAATGTCCTGAGCTAAGACAATGAATTTTAGGGCATAAAATACTGCATAAAGATAGATCAATGTAGGTCTACTATTATATAGCTCAAATAATGCTAGGAGTGAAGATCTAACCTCCTAGACACCTTTCCAAGAGAACCCGGGAAGGGTTTGCTGAAATACACCCAAATACAAATGGTGATCTACAAACCTAGGACTGAAGAGTCACTACAAACTAAAGCTCACAAAATAGAAGGATGAAATAATATGGATCTGATGTAGATCTCCTCAAATGTCTCCTCCAATGAAAGGCTGAACCCTTTACCTATAGGAAAACACTCTAAAAGATCCAATAGAACCTCCTCTAAAACTACCCTCCAAAATAACGCAATTCCCAGCTGAAAATGCATTATGAATGATGGGGATAGGTTTTCCTTGTGCCAAATATATGCAATGTGCTCAAGAACCCTCCTTACTAATCTCCCAAGAGAAGGAATCCTTCCTCCTATGAAAAACTAGCTCAGAAAGTGGGTTTCTCAACCCTCCACTGCAACACCCTGCAACACAACACAAATCCAAACAAAAATTGTGTTGTAGCTGAAGACTGAAGCTTGGCCAGAATTTCGGATATGTGGAAATGATATATCAATACTCTCCCAAGAGGCCTCTCAAGGAAAGAAGTGGGATTCCCGACCGAGAACACCTTGTGCTAAACAACACCAACAATCTTAGCTAAGCAGCTGAAGAGAGAAAAAGTCTAAACAGACATATCAAAATAATAATCATAACATACCCTCATATGGCTGCCATCCTCTTCTTTATAAACAATTCAAGCCTTCTCACCTTGGGTCCCACTCATTAGGGTTTCCATCATCATGTAATTAATCTCCCTCCAAAACTGCTCTGTCTCACCATTAATGCCACTCCTCCATAACAACGATGTTTGATTTGGTCCAAGTTGACCTATTCAACATGCCCCAGACCCTTTTCACACCTAAGGGTCTTCAATCCAGCTTTTATATTACCTCCATTCACACTAGGAGTGTATTTTATTCCTACTAAGGAGATTTATGGGTCTCCATACCCTCTTATTCCTCTATCTAAGAGAAAAATCAAAATTTAATATTCCTATTAGCTGTATGTTAATTTTAAGAATATTATAGTCCTCCCCTCCCAAATGTTGCTTGTCCTCAAGAAATTGTAAGGATAGAATTGAAGAGCCTCTCCTCTTCCTCCTATAGCATCTCCATGTTATAAGCTCCTCCAATGAACAAGATGTTGATTCATCAATAAGTCTCCAAGTTGCTCCTCTCAAGTGTATAAGCATGCCTTTGGTGAAAATTCCAAAGGGCTCTCATCATGAACAAGTAGAATATCCATGGAAGCAACTATGTGTGGTCTAGAGGACTTCTTGAGGCATGGAATCTAAAATATATTTGGAACTAACATTCCCATGTGAAGCCTCCATCCCCAAGCTATCATCCACAAAAAGTGAGTCACCCTCCAACATGGCAACTCATGAAACATCTCCTCCACCTTAGGTTTCTGCAAAGAAGGTGGGCTACATAGATGAACATGATGGACCAAATTGTCCACCCCACTCTGTCTCTCTCTCCACTTATGATAAGTGTAGAGCTACTGCTGAATATGGGCTACAATAATGTTGCCTTCATGAAGCAAAGAGGCAATAGGATCCTCAAAGATCCACTCCTTGGTTCTTGCCAAATCATCCCATATAAAATGAATATGATATTATCATCGTATGGAATCCAAATGAGAGAAGTACTGAAGGTTTTACATAGTTCTGGAAGCTACCAACAGTTTCTCAAGTAGTCACAGTGCAGTTTTACCAACTGCAGTTTCAGAATATGATGTGGCAAGTTGTCTTCAAACAATTTTCTTGTTGTGCATGTCATCTCATCTACTAGTAAATAGTAAGTGGCATTGTATATAAAATGAGCATATAGGAAATAGTACAACACTTTCCCAAAGCCATACAAGAAATGGCTATCACCATCATATATGTTGGTCTCAAAATGACCATGAAGCCCAAATAGAGGCTTGCCCTCTTGTAGAGCAATGCATTGTATAGAGATGGTAAGAGAATGCAAATACTGTGTTAGATAATCAATAAATGAAAAAACATAATTCTTACCATGTATTGAGAGAAATATGATAATAATATCTATGAATGAGCCTTCCATAGTGATATGACATGTCTCCATGAAAAGGAATAAACCATGTGCTGCATGCAAAGCATTCTTCTTATGCTTGGAGATCCAAGTCAAGAAGGTCATATCATGGTAATAGATGTCTCCATCCACTACTCCATCACTCTCAACTCCTACTTTTCCATAAAGTGCATCATAAGTGAATTGATCCTGGGAACACTCCATCAATAAACCCAAGCTCCCAAGTGACAACGTTGTTGGCCTTTGTGACAAGGCTCATGTCACCCCATAGCTCCATCCTTTGACATCCCACATGTCAAAGCCATCAATTATAGTGCTGCCATATATGGGAGATTACTTCCAAAGTGGAAGTACCTCCTGATCCTCCAAGGATATAGAGTAACCCCTTTGCACCATGATAGTGCCATCTCCTACTCCTACAACATCATGCAAAGTATGGGATAAAATCAGCCCATACTCTCTTAAGAAGCTCCAAAGCAACATCAACTCTTGTTGCCTCCCCACACCATCACCATATAAATTATGGAGCAACAACATGATAGTTGATATGTAAGATATCAAATCACCCCAATACATCAAAACTCCTTGTTGCCATATGATGCAAGTGTCATTCCAAGGTCCATCCACCAACCTACTCTTTGAATAGAACGTGTCATATGATGACCGAACTCTTTCAAGAGTAACCAACGTAGCCTGGCCTCCTGCTACCCTGTATCATAGATCTTCAAGTGGCTTCCCAGCCTCTTGCTCATCAACATCACCCATCCAACCAATGGTGAGTTTCTATCTTCATGCTCAAAACTGACATCCGTCCAATGGAGAATACCATCCTCCCAAATCAAATTTCTATCTTTGAATTTCATGGGATGTTGAAATGCAATATCCTGGAGATCTCCACATGAAGATCACTCAATGACCAATTTGATCCCATAAGGATCCAAATATACTTAAGACAAAATATTCTCATTGAGAAATGAAGTGCTCATCAAGAAGGATTCATCATAACAGTGGAAGATAGGATGTCTCTCATCAATCATCTGCCTATCCAATGCTATGCATGTAGAAAGGTCATTGGAATGCTCCAATAATGGTTGGGCCCCCAACTCATCACTGTTGCTCAATGACAATGCTACTGATCTCCATAATGGTGCATCTATTGTCTCAAGATCATGCTCAGTGTTGAACACATAGTTCTGCATTGCATTGTTCAAGACAATACTCATCCCATTCTCCAAGGACCTACACTCCAACCCCAAGAGTTGTGTGCAGCTCAACAATAATGCACTAGGATGACTATATATCTCCTCTTTGAACAAATAAAGGCTACTCAGTGCATTTATAGTCTGCTACTCTAAATCAACAATGTACTTTGATCCCAGGTCATGCAGAAGTACATCCCCACAATCCTCCATATGATGTGCTGAAATAATAGAAAGTGGAAACATGTGCATACCTTGGTAAAGCTTGGGAACATCTTGTACTACTACAAGGGTTCCTCCTTCCGGTGTGATGGCTTCCCCAACTACTGATAATGATGGCTTCTCTTCCATGACTACATCAGCACTAGTAAAAGTCTCTTCCTCCTCATGCATCTCCAGAATAGTGCATGGGATTCCATATGTCAAGAGATCAAGACCACTTGGAAAAGATGCAAGGGTTTCTTCCCCTTATGCAAGTGCTCCTGTAGAAAGTGGTGGTGAATGGTTCTTCTCCTCTTATTTCTTCTTGTCAAACTTCTTGATCAACCTTTGAGTAAAATCTGCATAGGTAGTTACTTTTGCATGACTCAAATAGCTGAACCACCAAATGTTTGCCTCACCCTGAAGGTGCAGCGCTACAATCTCAACAACTTCTTTCTCTACTACTGGATGTAGCAGGAAAAATGCATCCAAATTCATTCCCCAAGCCCTTGGTGTGCATGTGGATGAGCCATCAAAGGTATAAAATATAAATCTATTGCCATCTTTCCTTCTATTGCTGCAAGGTCTCCTTTCTTCTTTGAGCTGAATGAACTGTGGGAGTGTTAGATTCTCCTTAAAAGCTCTAGGTTGAGACTTATATTCTGCAAGATACTCACTTAGAATCTCATGATCTAAGTTTCCTCCATCTTCATGCCTCTTGTCTTCAAAGGAAAAGGGTAGAGCATGTTTCTTTGGAGCTCTATGCAATACCGAATCTTATTTTTACTGATAGGAAGTACATGGACCTTCCTCATCTTGAAACCCTAGTGTGGTTTCACTTCTTTTCTCCATTTTTCTTTGCCTGACCTCTTTGGTGAGGTCCTTCTTAGATCTGAAAAGAGATGAGATACAAATCATTATTTCCATCATCCAAATCTCCTTCTCCTTCTTCTTAATCTCCTGATAGCATAATGGCTGAGATCCACAAGATGAGCCAAGATTATGCTCTGATACCACTGTAATATTCCCAAATGGGAAAGCAGCAATACATGAACACAATAATGGAAATAACAATGAATAAATCAACACATCATGATATGATACAAATGTACAACCATCTTATTAAACATATCAGCAAATAATAGGCACAAGATCTTGAGGATCAGGTCACTCAAGCAATACAAAACAAGCCTCTACAAGCAAAATATGCCATCACGTGAGAAATAGCCACCATACAAATGTCCTGAGCTAACACAATGTAGTTTTAGGGCATAAAATGTTGCATAAAGATATATCAATTTAGATATGCTGTTATATAGCTCAAATAATGCTAGGAGTTAATATCTAACCTCCTAGACAACTTTCCAAGAGAACCCGGGAAGGGTTTCCGGAAATAAACCCAAATATAAATGGTGATCTACAACCCTAGGATTGAAGAGTCACTGCAAACTAAAGCTAATGAAATATAAGGCTGAAATAATATGGATCTGATGTAGATATCCTCAAAGGTTTCCTCCAATGAAAGGCTAAACCCTTCACCTATAGGAAAACACTCCAAAAGAGGCAATAGATCCTCCTCTAAAAATTCCCTCCAAAATAATGCAATTCCCAGCTGAAACTGCACTGTGAATGAGGGGGATAGGTTGGTCTGGTGCCAAAGATCTAAAATTTTCTCAAGAACCCTCCTTTTTTATCTCCCAAGAGAAGGAATCCTTCCTCCTATGAAAAACTAGCTCAGAAAGTGGGTTTCTCAACCCTCCACTGCAAAACCCTGCAACATAACACAAATCTGAACAGAAACTGTATTGTAGCTGAAGACTAAAGCTTGGCTAGAATGTCGGATATGTGGAAATGATAGATCAATACTCTCCCAAGAGGCCTCTCAAGGAAAGAGGTGGGATTCCCGACCAGGAACACCCTGTGCTAAACAACACCAACAATCTTAGCTAAACAACTGAAGAGAGAAAAAGTCTAAACAAAAATATCAAAATAATAATCATAACATACCCTCATATGGCTACCATCCTCTTCCTTATAAAAAATGTGAGCCTTCTCACCTTGGGTCCCAATCATTAGGTTTTCCATCATCATGCAATCAATCTCCCTCCAAAATTGTGTTGTCTCACTATTAATGCCACTCCTCCATAACAACAATGTTTGATTTGTTCAAAGTTGACCTATTCAACATGCCCCAACCCCTTTTCACACCTAAGGGTCTTCGATCCAGCTTTTAGATGACCTCCATTCACACTAGGAGTGTATTTTATTCCTACTAAGGATATTTATGGGTCTCCATACCCTCTTATTCCTCTATCTAAGAGAAAAATCAAAATTTAATATTCCTATTAGTTGTATGCTAATTTTAGGAATATTGCACTGAGGCACCTGAGAAAGTCAGTAAGGTTTTTTTTTTCGACTCCATTTCCTTAAGGTCGCCTAGGATGTTGAGTCTTGTCATAACAACTCTTCATCTGATGTTTACCCCTGGTAATCTGGTGAAAGTGGGTATATTTGACGGGATAGGTTCATTATAGGTGGTATCAGAGCAGGTTTCACTCTCTTTGGGTAGTATCTGACACCACAGGTAGGTGGTATCAGAGCCAAGTTGCGCTTTCTTTTGGAAAATTCTGATGTTGGCCATAATTTTCATGCATGGGGTCAGGGTATACCATTGGTATGGTCATGCATGATGGAGTATATTGATATGTTTTTATACAAATATGTTTATTATTATACATGTACATGCTATTGTGGACTGATCTTACAATTGAGATAAGCCCCCCCATGAACGTCAATGAGGCATGGATTTGATTTTGGCATCTATTTGTTTTATCTAACATGATATACTTGTAGGAATAAGAGAAGGATGACGAGAAAAATGGTAGAATATAGTTCACGTGACTCTCCCTACATATCAGTTGGGCAGTAAGGAGATGAGCATTCTCCTGTTGTAGCAGATACATTACGAAGCTTGAGGGTGTAATATTCCAAAATTTGCATGCAGCAAATTGGAATCTTAAATTTTGCTGATATCACTTAGGAGATGAATAAATGGGTAAGGAGGCCCATACATTTCAGAAATAAGAATAAAATCCCTCATAGTGTGAAAGGGGATCATAATGCTAGCTGGATTTTACACTCTCATGTGTGAATAGGGACATTTTGCATGTGGACAAAGTCAAGTTTGACCAAGTCAACAACATAAATGTATGAGGAGTGGATCAACAATAAAAATAGCTCAATATGAATGAGGTTCAGCATAGACAACTATATGTGATATGGATTGAAGACCCTTAGGTGTGAAAAGGGCTGAAGCAGGTTGAAGAGGTCAACCTTGACCAAATCAAACAACCCAATTTAGAGGAGTGGCTCTAATGAAGGTACAACGCAGTTTTGGAGGGAGATTGTTTGTGTGATGGTGGAAACCCTAATGAGTGGGACCCAAGGTGAGAAGTCTCACTTAGTCTATAAGGAATAGGATGGCAGCCATTTGAGGTTAGCTTGTGAATTATCTTTTTATGTATGCTTAGACTTTTTCTCTCTTCAGCTATTTAGCTAAGATTGCTGGTGCTGTTTAGCACTAAGGTATTCCTGTTTAGGAATTCCTTCTCTTCCCTTTGAGTAGCTCTTGGGAGAGACCCGATATATCATTCCACACATCTGGCATTGGTGCGAAGCTTCAGTCTTTAGTTTTAGCGCAGCTTCTGCAGGAGGTTGTGTTGAGTTGCAGGGTGTTGCAGTGGAGGGTTGAGAAATCCACTTTCTGAGTTGGTTTTGCATAGGAGGGAGGCTCCCTTCTATTTGGAGATCAGTTTGGAGGGTTCTTGGGCTGATTTAAGATCTTTGGTAGTAGGCAAACATATTTCCATCACCTACAGCATTATTCCAGTCAGGAATTGCGATATTTCTGGAGGGCAGTTTCTGCAGTGGATCTTGTGGCTCTTTTTGAGAGTTTTCCTGTGATTAGATGGTTGATATTTCCATGGGGGAAGACCTTTGATCATATCTACATCAGATATATATTCTTACAGCCTTATATACTCCTGTGCTTCAGTTTTCAGTGATTATTCAGTCTTATTGTTGAAGGTCACCATTTGTAATCGGGTGTATTCCTAGAAACCCTTCCCAGTTTCTCTAGCTTTTGTATAAGGGAGACTAGATCTCATTTTCTAAGCCATATTGTTTAATATAATATCAGATCTAATTGTATCTTCTATTAATGTGTACAAACCCTCTTTAGACTGCGCAGTCTCTTTTATGCAGTAATTTATGTGTGGCAGTGTTTGGGGTTTTAGCCTTTTTTAGCTATCCTAGGTGTGGGAGGACTGTTTACCCCACCTAGTTTGATTTTTTTTTTATCCCCTCTTGGATTTAGGTTGTATATTGTCATATCTAAGGGATACGAGATTTTATTTCATTATTTATAGCATATATTCCTGAAAATTCATTTTTTAGTGCATGCTTGCTGAGCAGTCCCTATTTGGGGATATTACAGTGGTATCAAAGCAAGATATTTGGCTCATCCTATGGACTTCAAGCCAAAATGATATAAGAGAAAGAGAAAGGTCAGAATTATGGAAAGGATGAGATTTCTCTCATCACTTTTTAGATCCAGGAAGAACCTCTCCAAGGAGGTTAAACAAGAAGAAGAGAAAAGGAGCAGTGAAACTTCTAGAGAGTTTCAAGAAGAGGAAGAGCCATGCACTTCCTATGATTAGAAGAGGAGACCAGTGTTGCAGAGAGCTCAAAATCATTGGACCACACCCTTTCATTTTGAGAAGGAGGAAAAATTGCAAAAAGATGGAGGACACTTGGATCACAAGATTCCAAGTGAATACCTTATTGAGTACAAATCTCAACCTAGAGCCTTCAAGGAGACTCTAGCTTTCCCTCAGTTCATTCATTTGGAGGAAGAAAGAAGACCTTGTGGCCAATGGAGGATCAAGGGCAATAGGTTTCTATTGTCTACTTTTGATGGGTCATCTGCAGCAAGGGTTTGGGCAAGGAAACTTGATGCATTTTTCCTACTACATCCAGTGGTAGAGAAAGAGGTTGTAGAAATTGCAGTGTTGCACCTTGAGGGTGAATCCAACATTTGGTGGTTCAGCCAATGGATTCATACAAGAGTGACTACTCTTGCTGAGTTTACTCAAGGGTTTATTGGGAGATTTGATGAAGAAAAACCAGAGAAGGAGAAGCCCTCACCACCATTGGAGGAGACTTGTACCAGCATTGTTACAACTATGGAGGAGCATCCCTCAACATCTTCAGTTGGAGGAGCCAACACATTGGAGGGAGAAGCCCTTATAGCCATACAAGATACTTCCAAATTTCATCAAGGTATGCCTAAGTTCCCATCTCCTATTGTTTCAGCAAATCATATGGAGAGTTGTATACCATTACATACTGCTCATTTGGAACAACATAATTGCACTATGTTGTGCACCCTTGACTTGATCAAGGAAGGGGTGAACCATCATCTTCATGTGCCTTTGGTGAGAAGCACACAACACTTGAGGGTGGGGTGTACACTTTTGGAGGATAGGATGAAATTTGTTCCAAACAAACTCACACAAAACCATATGTTCATCCTTGAGTTGGAGCATGAGACAACAAGTACCCTATTGAGGAGTTTTACAACGTTTTCAACAAGTAGCAGTGAGGAGGTTTTTCCTTCAGCACACTTGGATTTGTATGGATTCAGGATGATCATGGGTGTGAGATCTTTTCTAGGAGATCTCCAAGGATTTGCATTTCAACATCCCATGAAATGTAAGAAGAGAAATCTGATTTGGGAGGATGGTAGTCTTCATTGGAAGCGTACCAATGTTAAGCATGATGGGAGGCACCCACACTTGGATGAATGGGTGTGGATGGATAGCAAGAATCTAGTAAGATACTTGCAAATATATGACACTAGGCAGTAGGAGGCTTCACTACGTTGGCTACTCTTGAAAGAGTTTGGCCATCATGTGACCTATCCTCTTTATAAGGGTATGTGGGTGGAGAAAGTGCGGCAGGATACTTGCATCATAGGGCAGCAAGGAGTATGGACACATTGTATTGATATGCCATTCTTCAGATCAATCACTATGTTTTCACCACATGATTTGTATGATGGAGGTATAAGGAGGCAGCAAAATCCATTGTTGCTTGGGTTGTTCTTGGGAGAACATGGGCAGATTTTTTCTCATACTTTGCATAATGTTGCAGGAGTGGGAGATGGCACTATCATGGTGCAAAGGGTCTACTCTTTAGCCTTGGATGATCAAGAGTTACTTCCACTTTGGGAGAAACTTATTGTATGTAGCATCATTATGGGAGGAGTCTTTAACAAGAAGCATGTCAAAGAATGGAGTTATGAGTTGGCAGGAGCCTATTTGCTTAGGCCAACAATGTTGTCACTTTGGAGCTTAGATTTATTGATGGAGTATCCCCAGGATCACTTCACATATGATTCACTTGGTGGACGAGGAGGAGGTGAGATTGATGGAGTAGTGGATGGAGACATCTATTACTAGGATATGTTCTTCTTGACTTGGATTTCCAAACATGAGAAGGAGGATTTTCATGCAACATATGATTCATTCCTCTTCATAGGAGTATGTCATACCACTATGGAGGACCTATTCATGCACATATGCATCATGTTACTTTCAGCACATGGTAAGAATATTTCTTTTGCATCTATTGATTATCTAACACAGTATTTGCATTCTCTTACCATTTCTATTCATTGCATTGTTCTTTAAAGGAGCAAGCTTTTTATTGAGCTCCATGGGAAAATTTTGGCCAACTATTATGGTGGAGACAACCATCTTTTGTATGACTTTGGGCAAGTGTTTCATTATTCTTCTATGTATGCTCAGTTGATTCACCAAGCCATTTACTATTCAATAGTAGATGTGATGACATGTGCAACTAGCCATTTGTCAAGAAATAACTTGCCATGCTATTTTCAGAAGCAGCAGTGGGGAAGACTGCGTTGGTTGCATTTGAGGGACCATTGTCATTCTCCTTTGTTACATATGGCAGCTAGCATGATGCTAATCATGATTCCATTTTCTGATATTGTCTTTTTCATTATGAGGAACATGATTGGAAGAGAGACACATTGTTGGGGTGTGTCCTTGGGAAAGGAGATTTCCCACACTTTTTGCATTACATGTTCCAAGGGGAGTAGGGGAGGAGATATGGAAACCACAGTAAAACACTTGCTTATTTATGAGGTGGGCCATGGGATTGATTAGATGCCATATGATGGTGATTTAAAACTCATCATATATGGGATAGTTTGGGCCAGCATGATTCATAACGTTGGAGAGGAGATCTTTAGAGGTCTAGTCTTCATCTTGCCACTTGAGGGCATATTATTGCAGCCCAAGATTAGAAAATACTCTAAATTTATTATAAGTGGAGAGGAGGACAGCGTGGGGTAGGCTACCTTGTCTACCATGTTCATATTTTCAGCCCACCTACTTTGTAGGAGCTCAAGGTGGAGGAGGTTTTTCAGGAGTTGCCATGTTGGGAGGTGACTCATTTTGTAGGGATGATTGCTTGGGGATGGGAGATTCATGTGGGTACGGTAGATCCCAATTTATATCAGACCTCATGCCTCTAGAAGGCCTTGAAATAGCCCATTTTTTACTCCATGGATATTTCACTTTTATATGATGGTAGCTATTTGGGATACTCACCAAAAGCTAGCTTGCATACTTGGGAGGAACTACTTGGAGATGTATTGATGAGACAACATCTTGATCCTTGGAGGATTTTGTCATATGAGGGTGCTATAGGGGAAGAAGAGGAGGCTTTTCAGTTCTGTCCTTGTAGTTGCTTGACGACAAGCAACATTTGGGAGGGGAGGACTGTAATATTCCAAAATTTGCATGCAACAAATTGGAATATTAAATTTTGATGATATCGCTTAGGAGATGAATAAATGGGTAAGGAGGCCCATACATTTTAGAAATAAGAACAAAATCCCTCATAGTGTGAAAGGGGGTCATAATGCTAGCTGGATTTTACACTCTCATGTGTGAACAGGGACATTTTTCATGTGGAGAAAGTCAAGTTTGACCAAGTCAACAACATAAATGTAGGAGTGGATCAGCAATAAAAATAGCTTAATATCAATGAGGTTCAGCCTAGAAAACTATATTTGAGCTAGATTTAAGACCCTTAAGTGTGAAACGGGCTGAAGCAGGTTGAAGAGGTCAACCTTGACCAAATCAAATAGCGCAGTTTAGAGGAGTGGCTCTAATGAAGGTACAATGCAATTTTGGAGGGAGATTGTTTGTGTGATGGTGGAAACCCTAATGAGTGGGACCCAAGGTGAGAAGGCTCACTTAATTTATAAGGAAGAGGATGGCATCCATTTGAGGTTAGCTTATGAATTATATTTTTATGGCTACTTAGACTTTTGCTCTCTTTAGCTGTTTAGCTAAGATTGCTAGTGTTGTTTAGCACTAAGGTATTCCTGTTTAGGAATTCCTTCTTTTCCCTTTGAGTAGCTCTTGGGAGAGACCTAATCTATCATTCCACACATCTGGCAGTGGTGCCAAGCTTCAATCTTCATTTTAGTGCAACTTCTGCAGGAGGTTGTGTTGAGTTGCAGGGTGTTGCAGTGGAGGGTTGAGAAACCCACTTTCTGAGTTGGTTTTGCATAGGAGGGAGGCTCCCTTATATTGGTAGATAATTTTGGAGGGTTCTTGGGCTGATTTCAGATCTTTGGAAGTATTCCAACATATTTCCATCACCTACAATTTTATTCCAGTCAGGAATTGCGTTATTTCTGGAGGGCAGTTTCTGCAGTGGATCTTGTGGCTCTTTTTGAGAGTTTTCCTGTGATTGGATGGTTGATATTTCCATGGGGGAAGACCTTTGATAAGATATGCATAAAATCTATATTCTTACAGCCTTCTATACTCCTATGCTTCATTTTTTAGTGATTATTTAGTCTTGTTGTTGAAGGTCACCATTTGTAATCGGGTGTATTCCTAAAAACCCTTCCCGGATTCTCTAGCTTTTGTATAAAGGAGACTAGATCTCATTTTCTAAGCCATATTGTTTAATATAATATCAGATCTAATTGTCTCTACTATTCATGTGTACAAATCCTATTTAGACTGCGAAGTCTCTTTTATGCAGTAATTTCTGTGTGGCAATGTTTGGGGTTTTAGCCTTTTTTAGCTATCCTAGGTGTGGGAGGATTGTTTACCCCGCCTAGTTTGAATTTTTTTTGCTCCCCTCTTGGATTTAGGTTGTATATTGTCAGATATAAGGGATCCAAGATTTTATTTTGTTATTTATAGCATATATTCCTAAAAATTTGTTTTTTAGTGCATGCTTGCTGAGCAGTCCCTATTTGGGGATATTACAGAGGGAAGAGACCAGAAGTTATAAGGAATATAATGACAAGTTGGTTGAGGCTCAGGAAAGACTTGCAAGGGCTTAGGAAAATCATATAGAGGTCAATGCAGCGATTCTTTAGAGCTTGTCAGAGTTGCAGAAACATGGACAGATGAAGATCAGTCAAGAGGATGAAGAAAAGACTAATGGAGCCTATGGTAGCAGGTCTCAGTTCGGATACAGGTTGGATATAGGGGACACAGTTATAGGTGGTAGATAATTGGACACACCTAACAGGAGGATTGGTATGTATGGACATAATTCTAGGTTCTCTTCCAGGAGACATCATCATAGTCTTCATTGTTATCATCATTATAAGATGGGTGGGTATTTTATAGAGGATTTCAATAAATTCAAGCCTCCAACATTCGATGGAGAGATGAAGTCAAAATATGAAGAGGCATGGTTTCTTGGGATGAAGAAATTCTTTTGATTTCATAACTATACAAAGATCAAGAAAGCCAAGATAGCCACTTTCAATATTAAAGGGAAAGAAAATATCTGGTGGGAGAATGTGAAGAATGTTAAAGCTATTTGGAAGGATGACTTGAATTGGGATGAGTTTTAGAGGTTCTTCAAGAAGAAGTATCTTTTGGATATGTACCATGATGCTAGATCTAAGGAGTTTTATGAGTTGCAGATGGGTTCCATGACATATGATGAGTATACTAGTAGGTTCCTGGAGTTGTTGAGATATGTGCTTTACCTAAAGGAGGCCCAAGGCCAAGTTTCATAGATTCCTCAGTGGGCTTCTAGTAGCATACAAAGACTAGATTGAGTTCCATGATATTAGATCGCTACAAGAATCCATTCAGAAGTTGAAGCATTGTTATAAGCAATCAAAGTGAAAAGTTGAGCCTAAGCGTGACTTGAAAGGAAATAAGAAAGCTAAAGGAAGATGGCCACCAAAGTGGGGAAGAGCTTAGGATGCAGGTGAGAAAGAAAATGTGTTTCCTTACAAGAATTTCAATATAGTTGAGAAGGGACATGGATCACAGCTTGCAGAGCAGTAGACTATAGGTGATGGTAGAACATCGTTGTAGTGTCGGATATGTGGCAAAGATTATCACAAGAAGGACTGTTTGTTGTACAAGGGTGGTAGACCTAAGATCTATAGTTCTCAGGAGGCGTAGACAGTTGGGGATGTTGGTCATATAATTCCTTCAATTTATGTAGATATGGACAACAGGTAGGTGGAGCACCAAACATCTATCATTGATATTGATGATAAGCTTTATGATCAAGTTATTTCTAGTTTGATTGATCCTGGATCTAATTATAGTTATTTTAATCCTAACCTGGTGGATAAGTGTGGCTTGAGAAAATAAGTGCATGCATAATCTTGGTTGGTGCAGTTGGCTACAGGTACGAAGAAAAGAGTTCATCATTGGGTGAGATCTTGTGAATTTGAGTTAAATGGTATGCCTACAAAAACACATTTGAATTTACTTCTATTGGGATCGTATAGTATGCTTTTGGATATGGATTGGATGTACCTTCATAGGACCAAAGTGTATTTTTATGACAAGGATATTGATTTCTTGGATGATATTGGAGAAAACATAATTCTGCAGGGAAAGAAGAAGCCTACATTAGTGAGGATGGTCACCAGTATGCAGGCTAAGCGCAGGTGTTGAAAATGTTATGTGATTTTTGCGTTCATATTTCTAGTGATAGAATAATCTACTTAATGTGATGGATCCAGATTATATATATATATATATCATTACAAAATAGAGATTGCAGAAGTATGAAATCCGAAAAAGGGTAAGGATGTTGAGGATGCAGAAATATTCTAGATGTATCTTTTATTGTAGCAGTTTCAGGATGTGTTCCCAAAAAATATTCTACTGCTACCTCCTCACAGGGAAGTGGAATTTTCTATTGAGTTGGTCCCAAGGGCAGCACCAACATCAAATAAACTTTACAAGATGAGCACGTCATAGTTAGTAGGGTTGAAGTTGTAGCTGAAGGAAATGCTTGATAAGGGATACATTAGGTCAAGTGTACTTCCTAGGGGTGCACCAGTGTTGTTCGCAAAGAAGAAGGATGGTACTCTCATATTTTGCATTGATTACATGCAGTTGAAAAGGGTAACGATCAATAACATGTAACCATTTTCTAGGATTGATGATTTGTTTGATCAATTGAAGGGAGACTCAGTGTTCTCAAAGATCGATTTGAGATTAGGATACCATTAGGTACACATCAAAGAAGAGGAAATCTACAAGACTGACTTCGGGACTAGGTATATGCATTATGATTTTGTTTTAGTTCCATTCGGTTTGACTAATGCCCCAACTACATTTATGTGTTTGATGAATAGTGTGTTGCATCCTCATCTAGACAAGTTTTTTATTTTATTCATTGATGACATCTTGGTATATTATAAGAATGAGGAATAACATGTCGAGCATTTAGCGGCAGTGTTGATATTTCTAAGAGAGAATTAGTTATATGCTAAGATTAGCAAGTGTAGTTTCTTTCAAACAAAGATACACTACTTGGGACATGTTGTTTCCAAGGAAGGCATAGCAATAGATTTGGAAAAGATAAAGGCCATCACGGAGTGGGTAGCTCCTAAGAATGTGGAGGAAGTCAAATTATTTATCGGATTAGCAGGTTATTACAAGAGTTTCATCAAGAAATTATCACACATTGCATATCCTATTACATATTTTCAGAGAAAATGTAAGAATTTTGAGTGGACAGAATAATGTGCTGCTAGTTTTGAGCAGCTCAAGCAGTTGTTGACCAATTCTCTAGTTCTTAAGATCATAGATCTGGATAAATATTTCATAGTGTGTACATATGGTTGTAAAAGAGGAATTGGTGGAGCCCTTATGCGGGAGGGACATGTGGTATGCTATGAGTCTAGGAAAATTAAATGAGCACCAGCATAACTACATGACTCATGATATTGAGTTAGCATCTATTATTGATGCTTTGAAGATGTCGAGGCATTATATTCTTGGCAAAATATTTGTATTGATGAGTGATCATAGTGGTTTGAGGTATCTATTTGACCAGTCAAATCTGAATTCCAGGAAAGTTAGATGGTTTTCCACCCTTAGAAAATTTGACTTTGAGATTAGAGACACTAAGGGAAAGAAGAACAGGGTTGCAGATGCTCTCAGCAGAAAAGTACAGGTGAATCATATAGCAGCTATGAGTTCCTATGGGACAAACTTACAAAATCATATGTTAAAGGTAGGAAAACAAGATGACAGGTATATGGAGCTCAGGCATAGGCTACAAAAGTGTATAGGTACAGGTATAGGTGATTAGCATGCAGAATATCATCTCACGGTAGATGGTTTGGTAAGATTCAGGGACAATATTTATGTGTCAAACGACAGTGAGCTCAAGAATCTTATCTTGAGGTAGTTTCATGTCAAACCATACTTGGGTAACTAAGGATATCAGAAGACATTGACAGTGGTGAAGAAGTTACACTATTGGTTGAATCTGAGGAAGGAAGTAGCATGGTTAGTGGCTAGATGTTTGGATTGTCAGCCGGTGAAAGCAGAATGTAAGCATCCAAGTGGTTTACTACAACCTATTCAAATTCCAAAATGGAAATGGGAGGCTTTTCCATGGATTTTATTACAGGTATTACGAGGACAATGAGGAAACATGATTATATCATGATTGTGGTCGACAAGTTGAGCAAGGTGTCTCACTTCATTCCAGTGAATACTACATATTCAACTAGTGAGATGGAACGGGTATTCATCAGGGAGATTATGAGATTACATGGTGTTCCAAAGAAGATTGTGTCAGACGGGGATGTCAAGTTCACTTCCAAGTTTTGGAAGGAGATATTTGCAGGTTTTGGGATAGAGGTTTCCTTCAGTACACCTATCATCCACATATATATGTATAGACATAGAGGGTCAACAGGATCACATAAGACATGTTGTGCATGTACGCAATGCACCAACAAAGGAGATGGGAGGAGTACCTTCCATTGGTTGATTTCGCATACAACAATGGTTATCGGGAGTCGTTGAGGATGAGTCCTTTCGAGGCACTGTATGGGCGAAGTTGTAATTCTCCCATAAGATGGAGTGATCCATTGAACATGTATTAGTGTCAGAATTTTCATTATGCCATCAGTGATCAAAATCACTATTTTTATATTCATTTTAGGGGTCCCACCCAGATTTTTTTTATCATTCCATTAGTTCATGCAAAAAATTGATTCACTAATGGTAACCCTAGTCATAAAACCTCACTCCCTCAAAATTTCACATTTGCTGACCCACCTTCATGTCTTGCTGAGCATAATCTAATCTTACAATCTCATTTCGCTATGTCATTATTTCAGTCAAATTCATCCAAGGTCCCATTAGGTCAACTAAGTTTTATTTTTCAAGGTCCCATTAGGTCAACTAAGTCCCATTAGGTCAACTAAGTCCCATGGAGTAAGGTCATCCAAGGTCCCATTAGGTCAACTAATTTTTATTTTTCAAGGTCCATAACATAGCATTTCATCTCAATAAGGTCAGAAAAGGTGTGAGATTGATTCAAATAATACTTTTTGAATAATCTGCAGAGGATTTATCAACATGTAAATATTATTTTTTAATTTGTAATTTTGGTTTCAGAGTATGATTTTCATACCAAAATGTAATTTTATTCAAAACAAAGATGTAATTAATTTTTATTTTTTATGTAATTTTATGCTCATAATATGTAATAAATTATGTCCCAAGCTACCAAATCAAACTTCACATGACAAACTGAAAGTGAAAAGTGCCAAAATCCAACAGCATCATCCTGCAAAGAAGAAAAATCAAAGGAAAAGGGTAATCAACAATGTTTTCAAAAAGGTGAAATGAAACATTAGAAAAGTGGGTTTTTCAATCTAAATTAAAATTCACTTAAATATTTATGACTCATTGACATCATTTCAAATTCATTTGTCTCCTCCAAACACCAAGTAAGCACTCTAACAAAGAAAAAATTTTATTGTTTTGGCGAAATTGGTAAAAAACTTAGCAGAGGGCGCAAATGCTTAAGCGAGGGTGCAAATGCGTTAGCGAGGACACAAATGCTTAAGTGAGGGCGAAAACGCTTCTGTGAGGGCACAAATTCTATAAGCACTGCGCAAATGACTAGGAAGCCCTAGAAACACATTCAAGTGGAAAAAAATCATCTCCAAAGCTTCATAAACCTACTCATCATCCTCCAGAAAATGAGTAAGAGCTAATGTCATTGAATACAATCTTTATAAATTTCATGTGTTGAGTGTTGTGAAGTTTAGGTTAGAATTTGGTGTTTGGAAAAGTTTAAAACCATAGTCTCCCATTTCATTCTTGAAAATTCCCAAATTGCACTCCCTTACACCTTTATACCCTTCCCACAATTACAAATACCCATTCCCAAAAAAATGCTTCACAAAATTCCCTTTCCCTAACCATTTTTCCCAAAACCCTAAGCCCTAGGTGCTACATTTACCTAGGCTCCCTATCCCCTCCCCCATTTCATGCATCCCTAGCACCATCTCCTTCATTTTCCCTTTCCCATTCCTCATTCCTAAAAACATATTTCACACCATTCACTTCCCTAGGGTTTTGATAAAAAACACCATGGCAGAAGAAGAAGAAAACACATCATACAGTGAGGGAGAGGAAACAGAGGAGAGGAGGCCACATAAAGGGGGAAGAGTACTCAAACTCGAACCTACCAGCACTAGGGAACTCTTGGCTTCTCCATTGACTGTAACATGCTTCAAACATGTTGGTTGTTATGATTTTTGTGAGCAAATTCAGAGGGTGAAACACCATCCCATGCTAACCAGAATTTTCATATCCAGACTCCATGACAACCAAGTTACTTTAGCTAGAGTCACTTTTACAGTATCAACTTCTGTCATTTCAGCTGCCACCAGGATCCCAAATGTTGGGGAGAAGTGGTTCAAGAAAGGTAATTTGGAGAAACAAAACTTTGAATTTTTCTTAAAAACAAGACACAAGAATGTGACAAAGAGGTTATTTCCTTTTTCTCACCTCCTAGACATGTATACACCAATGATGAAGATAATCATGAAATAATTTTCATGTGAAGGTAGATTTTCAAGGCTTTATTTCTATCACATCTGGCTCTTGATGCATTTCACTAGGGTAAGGATGCTTAACATACCCTACTACCTTTTCCAAATCATAGATAAGATGGCATACATTTCCCCAGAAAAGGGAGTATGAACAGCAAATGAGAATTTTATTCCACCATTCTTTCATTAAAATCATAGTCCTCTACCATCTCAATCAACTAAACATTGCATGGATTACCTTCATAGCCATTGATATTTTCAAAGAACCATCTACTTAGCATGCACAAAATTTCCCTTCATCATCCCATCTATCCACTTCCATCCCTCCATCTTAGCCCATAACACATCATCATCAGATCAGTCCCCTTCACCTCCTTCATCTCCATCTCATCATGACATTGGATAACCTAGCAAGATTGAGGATAATGAGCCTAAGTGGGATAGTATGGTTGAGGTTGAACCATTTCCTAAAACCTAACAGAGAGGCCACATGCATGTGTTTTCTCCACACATAGTGGAAGGGGCCATGCCTTCTACAACAACAAAGTAGGTGGACAAAGGCAAAGAAAAGGTGATTTAGGAAGTCATTCATGAGGAGGACGAGCTTCATGAAACATAACAAGAATTTCAGCTTGTTGACCTAGATGAGGATGAAAGTGACAAAATTACTAATGCAGACATCAAAGGAAAATATGTCAAATTAAGGAGCTCCAAACTAATCTTGATAGGGCCATATATGTCATAAAATTTCTTGAGAAGGAGAATGAGAAATTGAAGACTAAACAGGTCATTGATGAGGTCAAGTATATCACTGCTCAAAGGGAGGAAGAAAAATCCAAATTTATGCTGGATGAGACACTTGAAAATTATGGATTTCTTGATGAAAAAGAGGAACAAGCACCAAGAAAGAGACCTAGAACTAGAGGGATGAAAAGAGCTCTAGCTCTAGAAAGACAAACGGAGCTTGAGCTTATTGATCAACTAACCCTAAATGAGCAACTTTCCATAGTGATTAGTGAAAATAGGGAGCCATGGCTTGATAGAGCCAATAATCGCTTGGATAAGCTTCTAGAAAAGGCTAATAAAGGCAATGACTTATTGATGAGGAAAGTCAAACATCATGCTCTAAAGGAGAAAATTGCAATGGCAAAGCTCAAAAGAGCCAATGCAAAAATTGAAGATTTGACCATGGAAGAGAAAATAAAATTGGACATACTTACAGAGGCTTCCCTCCAAGCCTAGCCACATCATCATAAGCTATTCTACCAATTTTGAAGCATTTTGAAACTTTTTTGCAAAATATGGGATTTTCTGAGTTTTTCTAAATAGACATTTATTAGAAAATTGGTCATTTGCGCAGAACCTTAGGCGCTATGCAAATTTTTGGGGAACTTTTTTAGGGAAAGAAGACCACCATTGGATTCCTAAAGACATATGCATTCCATAAAACCATGTTACCAGCCTTGGTTTACAGATTTGATAGGTCAAAAGGTCAAAAAACTACCTAAAAATCACATTTCTGCCCCTGTTTTGGCCTAGGCACTGCACAAATAACAGTCTTGGGAGAATGACATTTTGAGGGGTAAAATCAGATTCATTGTAAAAAATGGAGGCATATTCAGAAAGAGGACTTCAAGGGGTTTCCAACAAGCCATCTTGGCCCTGATTTGGACACCTGCAGGTCAGTCAAAAGTGTCCTTGAACATGAAGGACACAAATGACACAACGAGGGTGCAAATGACACACTAAGGGCGCAAATGACCATTTTGATGATATTTTTGAAATTTCTCTGTAATTTTTACTCTACATAAAAAAATCATGTTTCTACCTATGTAATTAATGATGGTAAATGTAATAATTCTATGGATTAGTTACCTAGGGGTAGATTCATTGTGTAAAAGTTATCATTGAGTCAAAATCAATCAGTTTGAATGTAATTAGGAATGAGTCACTTGGACCATCCTATACTTCAGCTTTCAGTTCAGTACTTTGTGGATATCTTCCTCACCTCATGGATTCGACCCTTGAGGATGAGTGAATGTTGTTTTTATGTCTATTTAGTCCCTTTCTTCACTCTTAGTAAGGGTTGGAATCAATTTGGATGTTAGCTTATTGATCAAGGAACTATTGTACTCAATTTTGGCCAGTTAATAAAGAAGAGTTGCAGCTATTGTTTGGGATACTTGTGGTGTGATGTTTATCATTGTTTTTCCTTTAGTTTCATATGTTATAATGTGTTGTATTCATGTTCATTACATCTCTATTGTATGATCTCTTTCAAGTTGATAGGCAGAACACATGCTTGCTTATGCTCTGTTTTGGGAAAGTGATCATAATTTGTCCATTTTCCTTTGTTTAGGAAGAATACATCTCCCATGCTCTTCCTAACTCCTCATCAGTATTAAAAAAATCTCATCACAATCATCTTTAAATTGATAAGCCTTATGCCTACATTTCCCCATTGAATCCCTGCAACCCTATCTCATTTTCCATGACCTAGCTCCCTTGACCTAATATCTTCATCCAGTGAAACCCAACCCAAATCAAATCAAAACAATCTCTGCACTCATATCTAGCCTAAAAACCATAATTCCTCCAGCCCTCTTGGTTGTGACCTAGTGGAGAGAGCCCTCTCCGACTTGGTAGGGCTAGCTACCAAGTTAAAATTTTTGTCTGTGGTTACCTCTGTTGGGATTCCTTCTTCAGCCTTGGGAATATGGCAAAGTGATAACATTCTGGCGTCATTGCTGGGGAACGAAAAGAAAAATTTTCCCTGGGTGTATGACAAAGATTTATTGGAAACTAGTCCTCTGGATGATAGGATCAAGTTTCATAAGGTTGATTTCATAATTGTAGTGCCTCATAGCAGATCTGGCTCCTCGAAGAAAGTATACTAGGTCTAACCTTGATCCAGATCTGGTTTCTCCCATCAAAGATCCTGAAAGAATACTACGGAAGCAAAGATCTTAGCTAGCTTCAATTTCTTTAGATTCTCCTCCTCAAGATTTGGTAAGGTTCTTCTCATTACCTTCTGATTTGGTATCCATTCAAAATTTATTTTTTGACACCAAATTTGAATTGTCACCGTTTAGAACCAAATCTGAGATTAACTTAAATACAGTAGTCCTTGAACCTTGAAGATTAGAGTTAAACCCATTATTTGTTGAGGCTGCAAACAATAATGATGTCAAAATTTGGAAACAATATCACAAGATTGAAAAATTAGCGAACAACTTAAGTTATAATACTGAAAAAGGCCTCATTCAATACCAACAAGAAACCCTTCACATCCCTGAAATTTCCCAAATAGCTACTATTTCATCATCCATCCCATCATCATCTCAACTTCCCCCTCAAGGACCTCCTCAAACCAATCCACCTTTCGTCCCCCCCCCCCCCCCTCCACCACATTTAGCAGGAATTATGGCTCGTTTTGGACCTTTAGTTCTCCCTGGTCAACTTTCTGATCTGCCATAAGGATATGGCCAAAGACTTACCCTCGTTGATGAAAACTCTAAAATCACTGCCCGTCAGCACATGGACAAAATCACAACCTTCATAGATCTTGAGGAGTTAGATTTAGATGATGCCAAGATGTGAATTATTGCAAAAAAAAATTATGGTGAATTTAAAGCTTGGTTTCGTACCCTAACAGCTAATTCTATTTGGACTCCCACTGAACTAACTGATGCTTTCTTAGCCAGGTGGGATGAGAAGAAAAACCCCTTACAAATCCTTGTTGAGTATGACTCCCTGAGGCACCATCCTAACGAATATTTTCCTGTGTATAATTCTTGATATCTTAGAAACTATAACTCCATCCCAAATGAAATGAAACCACCTCCTAGTTTGGCCCTTTTGCATTATCCTTATGCTTTTGAACCAGATATGCCCTACTCTTTGAGAGAGATAAATCCCACTACTCTAGAAGAAATGATCTGAAATTCAGTGAGTGTTGAGGCTAACCTCTTGATTAAAAAGTCAAAACTCAAAACTGAATGTAAAGTGACCATTAATGAGGAACCTTCCACCTCATCCGACATTAAATTTGATGCTTTTCTTAGGACCATGGAAAGGATGGTCGATAAAATTTATATTTCAGATAGACAAATGGAGCCACAAATCCGAAATCCAAACTTTCGAGGCCAACAGCACTAGCCTCAGTTTTGGATAAAACAAAGAGAGCAAAGAGCTCCTGGAACACAACAACAACAGAAAATTAGGACACCACTTCAACAAAACTATGCTCATAGTGATGAAGAGGAAGAAACAATAGTGGAGGAAAATATTCTTTTTACAGCTGATGGCTAGCCCATATTTCTGATCGAAGATGAGGAATATGTGGAAAAAAAAAGCTTACCCAGTGATAAAGACTTCATATTGGTAAATTATCATGAGTTAGAAGTAGAATCGAATGATTATCAGAGATGATACCTGAATGCATTGAGTTCCCAGTAAAGGAAATACTCCTTGAGGAGTCGGGATGTTCTAATCAATCCACCCCCGAAGAAGACAGTTCAGCAGAAAGAAGTACCACAGAAGCAAGCTTCTCAAGCCAATCAGAATAAGGGTAAATAGATTGTAGCTCCAAACTAGAATAGAAGCAATCAGCCCTCTACAAGTGCACCTGTCAAAGAAAGAGATATTCAGAGGAAAGAATTTGCACCAAGAGATCATGTTGAGAAAAGGGATATTGTCATAAAAGAGGTATGCAGAACTATAACTTTTAATTTAGAGTCAGAAATTTAAAAGTTAAAGGTGTCTATTCCTCTTACTGAATTGGTAAAAGTTGATAAGTATAAATCCCATGTAGTTAAAACTTTTCGGCTAGAATTGTGAATTACAGATAAATCATGCTTCCCTAGATACGTGCTAGTCTAGAACAATAGGTGAAAGACTATACGACTATTTCTCCTAACTCATAACAGATACACAGAGAGGATTGGAGGCTTACTTGTTCAGTCGCTTCCAAATGGCTACTTATGTTGCTTCTGTTGCAGCTTCAAATTTAAGTGATTTTTTGGGCTGAATGCTTCCTGCAAGAAAGAACCCTAAAACAGCAGAAGATGCAATAATATAGATATATATTCAAGCTAGTTAGCTAAATCAGTGAAGCATAAACCATACACATCAACTAAGATCTTGCAATATGGAAAATCAAAGCCAATACAGATGCATATAGGGAAAAATAAGCAGTACTCTTTATTGATGATAGAAGGATAGGTTACAACCTAGTGACTGATTTGAAGTGACCTTCCAACAACATTCCCAAGCCTCATCACAGTATAAATCTCTCCAGCAGCAACTACACAAATCTAGCTCTCAATTGAAAATTCTCCAACATTTCTCTACTCAAATTATTCCTCTTCAAGCACTTAGATCTGTGCTCAATTTATAGATGAACTATAGGTTGTTTTGCAATCAATGAATTTCGAATAATAGGCAATACATGTTTCCAGTCATGTAGATATCAAATGGACACTTGGATTCGAAGCTTGACACATGTGAACTCTTCTAGAAGGCACTAGCCAAGTGGAGATTCTGAAACAATGAGAATTTCTCTCCCAATGTGACTAACGCATCTGTGAATGTCGGGAAGCTTTGCAGAGTAGCCTTGCATGGGGATACATGCATATGCAATGGACTTAGGCCCCTTAGAGCCTGCGTTGGTGAGCTCTCATATGCTATATAATAAGCTTCAAACCATTGAAACCTTTGCTTGATGAAAGTCTTGCTTGATTTGTCTTGTTTCTTGTCTTAGGGCATGTAGAAACTGAAATGATAGGGAATGATAGACCCTTGATCATTGGTCCTGGAGATGATGCCCAGTTAACCAAGTCATTGGGAATGGTGCCCAAATTGACCTATAACAATTTCCCCCTAAAGCATGAGATCCAAATAATAAGAACATTTGATTGAGATTCTTTACATTGTGATGAGCCTGGAAACGAAGCAGAGTGGTCACCTGCATAAATATTACAATACATTATATCATGATATATCCTCTTTGATTATAATTGCTGAGGGTAGGCATTCCCATGTTCATCACATAAAAAAATCTAAGAACGTGTACATAATTCAGAAAGTCGTCTTCATTGGAATGTTGCCCAGATGCAAATATGCCTACAAATATAGGCCCATGTTTGGATGACAATATTTATGTAAGGTCACCATACAGATTATGTGTACAACAATCCTAAAATCATAACCCAGATGGATGAAACTAGATTCAAGGTCTTCTTATCTCGTTCACTCGATCATTCGGGTACAAGTCTAGCCATGCGAATATATGATTTTTAGTCGAACATGGAAAGACATCGTTTGATTACCAACCAATGATGTGAGCTATTAACAAACGCAAGAGAACCACCATTAATGTCAATGGCCCTCAAGGTACTGTAGTACACTTTGTAAGGCGTGAATAGATGATTTGATGTCGAACACCAAACAAAATATTTCGGTCAAAGGTCCGGAAGCAAGGATCTTGTCGATGTTGTAACAAGCCTCATGGTACTGGAATCTGATGTTTCTAAGTGAACTTCCTGGATATGGATTTTTCGTCGACAGGAAGTCACCTTATTGCAAAATTGGAGTTACTGATTTCGGAGACAAGGGTATGACTTGATATAACAATTTTTAAGGATGACGGTCATGAAAATGAAGGTTTATGAGTATTGCAGAAGGATGAGTTTTTAATCACTGGATGACTTCTCTTGAACATATCGGCGACACTATGATTAGTTGGCAACATTGACCCAAAACCGAAGTGAAGGTATGATGAACCATAGGTGTGAATGAACCGTCAAGATGATTACCAAACCCAAACATTCATGAAAATGGAGCGAAAGAAGTGTCATGTTCAAGAGCGGCTTGCTACCAAAAAGAAACTTTGCTTACTTTTCCCAAATTTTCCCCAGTCATTTGTCGACTAGTACCTCTTTATTTTTTAACAAGATTGAGGAGGATAACATTTGCTTGATCTATAATTCAACCCTTCGGGCGAATAAAGTATCGCTATTTAATAATTGAACGAGTCTAGCGATGAATGAAACAAGCCCGTCGCTATTTTATGTTTTAATGAGCTTAACGACAGTGATAGCTTGGTCCTTTTTCATATTTAAAGAGGACAAAAGAGAACTCCAAAAGTACCTTTTCGTAAATTTGTCACTCAGATCCAAAAAAGTGTAAAATAATATCTGAGAGAACCTCTTTGGTCATGTTTAACCAAGGTATTCCTTTTTCGTAAATAATCCATCTCAGTCTAGAAAAGGGTTAAAATTAAACTGAGTAGATATCAATTCATTTACTTTAACGAGCTCAAAAATACAAGTGCTCGACAATATTTTCACATTATCGAAGTTTGAAAAGATCTAAAAGAAGACTCCAGGGGTTTTCGTTGTTATCGAAGCTCGAAAAAGGGATAAAAGTGCGCTTCAAATCCTTTTTCTTTTTTAACAAAGCTCGAAAAATAAGGAGAAAAGGTATGCTTTGTGGTCAAGTCATTATTCGAATAAATCTGCACGACTAATCTGTTCATCAATTGTATTTCCTGTTCTAAACAACATCAAATGGATTAAAAATACCTGTTTCATGATAAAAACATAATAAAACTATAGTCATAGCAATAAATTTACCTTGAAAATAATTAAATGACTATAAAAGTTAGTTTCACTATTCATTTTTACCATTCCATAGTTATCATTTGCATTTTGGAGCTCTGAACCTGATTTTTCCCCCGAACTTCAGTCATCGATTGTGGTTGTTTCTGTGGACGGATTTCGTCGCTGTTTGATCCAGGTTAGTACCATGAACCTCTTCTTCCCTTTGGTATTCATTTCATCTCCAATTCCTACAAATTTTTAGGGTTTTAAGGCCCCTAGGGTAAATTCTGCCCAAAATTAGGGCAACACACCCCTGAATGTCGAAAATTGTGTTGCATAGTAGGTACAGTGAAGGGGACTTGCATATGTAACACACTGACTCAACCTAGGGAGTGCGTTGGGTACATTTCAAGTTTTTGGTTTTCATGTTGTGCCCAAAATTTGCCTATTTTTTTTGCAATGAATGGAATCTAATGGATCTTATGGTTGTATTTCAGGTTTCCATTGGATTATAATGAAGATTACATGGAGGGAAAGAGAACATCAAGAAAAAGATATGATTGCCTTGAATGATTCGGGTACTGTAAGAGCCCTAAGAGATTGAGGCAACAAATAGAACTCTTGGAGTTCTTAGTTCGAGCATGGGATCCGGCGATAGAGGCATTTCACATTAAGAACAAAGTGGTTCCCATAACAGTTGAGGACGTTTATTTTCTCACAGGTTTTTCGAGGAGAGGTTTGCCCATTTCTCTCACAGGGTCTACCATTGGAGGAGAGACAGTGAGGGATTATGTTATGCAGTATTGCTATCCAAGGGCAGAACCTAGCAAAGATGGAAAAATAAACATCCTGGATGTTAGGGATTTGCCTTTGAGAACCATCCTTTTCACGTTCGCTAAACTTGTTGGCACATTGTTACACTACATGTAGCAAACAGATCGTATATGCAGTATGCGCTAGAGTGCTTAGAGCTAACAGTATTCAACTAGTCTGAAGCTGTTCTATCTCAGATAAAGGAACAACTGAAAAAAGCAAAGGGAGGAAGGAAGAAAAAATTTAGTTATGTTTCAATCCTTATCTCCTTCACTGTGGAACGAATTCCATTGATGTAGCCACAACATGTAACACTGGATATATCTAGTCCTAGAGATCCTCGAATGCAGAGATGGGTAGAACTCATGGGTCAGCATGCAGGCCAATCGACCGTTGTTTTCTCTACTACATTCTTCGCCTGGTTCTGGCGACAGATCGTTGCCATTGATGAGTACGCATACACAGGTGTCGACTTCCGAGGAGATTTAGATTTAGTATTACTAGAAGGTGCTCAGTGGGGTGCAATAGGTAAGAATGATTTGGCCATGTTTTTTGATTTTTCTAAGGTTTATACAATGTTTTTGTGTTTTGATTTCTTTCCAAGACTAAACTAAATGTTTTATGTAATGCAGACATTGGCCGTGTTCAACCTATAGAGGAACCAGAGCACGAAGTAGATGTGCCAGCAGAGAGGGTTGTCCAGAGAGCAGTCCTTCAGGACCTTGATATGGTTGAGACTCTAGCTGAGCTTCAGCAGCACATAGAGGGGTTGACCTTCAGGATTCTGGATTGCCGGATCAAAGAGCTTCCCATGTGACTGCAGCGACACACTATTGGGGTTCCTAATTGCTGGATGTGGTTTCTCCATAGGATTTCTAGATCTATAGCATGTTACCATGAACACCACTAGTTTACTTGTGACATTTTGCATACATTTTAAGGTCAGATGACCAATGTGTCTTGGGCACAAATTTTGTAAGAACCTATAACTATCTATCTATATGATTTCAGAGTTTTTCCTATGTTTAATGCGCAATAATATTCAATGATGTGAATGTTTTCTTTACCTATGTTGCAAATGTCTGTCTAAAACTTGATTAGCTAATGAATCAGTCAATGTGTTCAAATTTCTGGAAATGTGTTGATATTGGATAAAATCAAAATGTCTTTCCAAAAGTCGAACTTGTTATTGCCTAAATCTACCTCAGGCTGAAGGAAGGCAGAGTTCAGGGTAACATCAAACCACGCTCAGTCTGGTAGCTAGCCCTACCAGATCAGGAGAGGGCTCTCTCCAGGTAAATCTCAGCAAATAATGTCCAATAGGGCTTGATATGACTTGAAATGAATGCTAATTTTAGGCTAGGTATATAAGTGCAAGGATTTGATTTGATTTTTTGGGGGTTTTGTTGGAAACAATGGGAAAGGAAAATTTGGGTTTGGGGATGAGGGCCAGTTTTGCAGAGTTCTAATTGGGGCAAGAAAAGAAATGGTTATGATGCTTTGATTTGAAAGGATGGATTTTTCAGACTAGTGAGGAGCTGAAGAGGGCAAGGGGGTATCAAGAATCCTCTTCAAACTGATGAAAACATTGAAAATTAAACAAAACTAAAAGGCAGAGCACAACAAGCTAATGAATTCTACCTTTGTCACTCATTTGTTTAATTTCAGAAGAAAAAGAGAAAGGAAATGGTACACATAAATATCAGTGAACTTACAAATTACATAGAGAAAAAAACCATCAAAACACAGAGCCACAAGGATCCCCAAAAGTGCTGCAAACCCTGGTCTTTCCTTTGCCAAAAATGCAGAAATCAAATGTACAATGAAGTGCTCCACAATCCCAATTGTCCAACCTTGAAAATGACTCAGAAATTACATGATATAGACAAGCCTAACTCCTCCCCATGCCTCTAGGGGTCGAGATCATCATTCTAGGAGCTGTTTCAACCATATCTAAACTAGGAACTAGAAAATGGGCAATGAAACAACTTGCCTCTATATGAAAGGAAACTGATTCATTCACTTACATTTCACTTTTTAGTGAATGAATCTACTAAGATAAGTAAAAATGTGCCAAAATTACATCATGGTCATGAAATTACATCAAGGTAGATCAATAGTTACATGAAAAAGTGAAACTGGTCAAAACTAAGCGAAATTCTGAGCTGCTGAGTGAAAAATAGGCCAAATTTCTCTATGCGTAGCACAAGTTTGAGGCTGATTTTGAGGGCCTTCCCGAAGTCCAAATTGAGCGCAGGATAGCTCGTTGGAAAGCTTTGCCTATATAATTTCCAAACCAAGTGGATTTTCTAAATTTTGTGTCCATTTTCTCCTCCAAAAATCCAATCTCCCAACACTGCTTCCTGTGTGTGCAAAAAGTGGCAGAAAGGCCATTTTTAGGGTGTTTTTGACCCTTTAGGCAACCCAAAACTTATCAAAATCCTTAGGTAATCCATAGGCATGCATAAATTTTGATAAAAAATCTAGAAATGCAAAGTTTTACTCCTGAAGTGCTGCCAATTATAAGCGCGCACCAAGTGGCGCTACGCGTCGGGCAGGAAAATCTGTTTTGAAGCCAAAAAAATCAAAATTGACAAAATTTTTCCCAAATTTCTTGAAATTTGGGTTGAATGTCCATCATAAATCACTATGCTCAGCCAAAGAAGCTTCGGCCAAGATCATACATTTTCACGTCTCCTTGATGCCTTCTTCATCTATTTTCCCTGAGGTGAATATGAAGAGTTTGGTGTCTTTGATTTTCGTTGCCAAATAAGTGGTGATATGGGAGGGACTGTGGGAAAATAGGGTAGTGGGGACAATGAATTTTTTTCAAGTGGAATGCCTTTTGAAAACTTGTGATTTGAAAAATGTGGATACAATGGGACAGCCACTTGATTTTTAGGATAAACTTAGGATTTGGGGAAACTTTGCAAATGAGATAGGGAAAATGAGAATGAAATAGTATGAGTGGCTTTAGGGATGTAGGGAATAGGGGATGAACTGTAGTGATAGGATGACAGTGAGGGGGAGGAAAATCAAAAAGATGAACTAAGTATTTGGCACAAAAATAAATTTAAAACTCCAACTTCAAAACCCTAAGGAGGCACTTCAACAAGATGATAGGGTTTGATTTTTTACATTCAAGTTCTCATAATCCATCACCAAACACTTGTAAATGGCAACTAGAGGGTCACATGAACTTACTTGAGCAGAAAAAACCCAGTCGATTTGAGTTTTAGGAAGCAATGGAAAAAATTTGTGTTGTTTTCCTTGTGCGCCGCGCCAATGTAATTTTTACACTGTGGCAGCCAGCCCAATGCGCCGCGCCTGCCCAGTGCATCGCGCCAGTTGCCCAATGCGCCGCGCACCCAACTTTGCCCAGTTTTACCTCCAAGCTTCTTCCTTCACTCCTCACACCTCTTCTTTTGCTCAATTCTATTCCTTGGCACACAAATGAAGTTTACTTGAAAATATTTTATATGCCAAGGCTTTATTCATCTGAAAAATCCACTTTATAATGTTGTAAACCTTGACATTTCACTTTACAAACTCTGTTTTGTTTCCTTTGGCCTTTTGGACTGATGATGAGATTTTGCACACTAAACCACCATAAATTCTGAGATAAAATCTTCACTTGCAATGGAAAAAATCTTAACTTACTTGCACACCACAGATTTGGGCACATTTGGAAAATTTGGAGAAGTTTATGATGAAATTGGGCTTTCAACTCTATGCGCCGCGCCACAAACCCAATGCGTAGCACCTTTTTGCGGGAGGCTTTTGGAGACCTTCCCGGTGTCCAAATGGGGTGCGGGATAGCTCGTTGGAAAGATTATTGAGTCTAATTTCCATCCCAACTATAATTTTTCAATTTTGAGTTCATTTACCCAGTCAAAAATCAAATCTCCCAAGACTGGTCAAAATGTGCAAAATGAGGCTGCCTCAAGGTAGAGTGTTGTTGCAGTCAACTTTTGAAGGTCTTCCTCAACTCCAAATTGAGCTCATGATAGCTCATTGGAAATATCTGTATGTCTAGTTATCATTTGACTCATAAAGAAAGTCATTTTGCCAACCAAGCTAGGAGAAAGCCTGATTTTCCCAAGGTCACTTCAGAGGTGCATCAATTCTCCTGAGGCAACTGTATTTTTGACATTTCTCTAAAACCATGACACCTATGTAAAAAGTGAAGGATGTTTTTCTTTCTTGGCCTATTGTGGAAAAAATTCTCTCTCATTTTTCCCAAATTCATCTTTTATTGCTCAGAAACATCATTTGATTGAAACCTATCCCGATGTGTGGAACAAGGGATTTGTCGAAATGAATCGAAATGAAGGGGATAAGGGGCTTCTAAATTCTTGAGAAAATTTTTGGAAGTAGGGAGGGATGTTAGGAAGTAGGGGAAAGTGGAATTTCAGAGATTGAGTAAGGGGAAGGGGTCCAAAAGGGCAAAACACAGGCCTAGCCTAGAAAATTGCCAAGTTGTAGCAAGAAACTAGGGTTTGTGCAAAAATGAGGAATTTGGGGGATCTCAGTGATGGGAAGTGTTTAATAAAGTAAATTAAGGATAGGGGAAGGTTTATTAACATCAGGATACAAGTTTTGCTGATGATTTTACCATCCAAGAGAAATTACCTCTAAAACCCTAGGAGAGGGAAATGGACCTTACCGAGGCACAACTGAAGCATGAAAAAGGTGTAAAATGACCCATTGGAACCTAACATGATGATGAAAACCCTCTGAATGATGGTACACTCAGCTGAATGGTGACATGGACCGACATTTAGCCAACTTTGAAAGGAGTAAAAGCAAACCCTAGACCTAATACCTAGTGACCAAATTTCACTTGAAGACTCACTGAAATGACAAAATTTGACCTTGAAACCTTAAGATCACTTTGTAAGAGCATGTTTGATCACTGGAGGAAGGCTGCAAAGGGTGACACTAACAGAACTCTTAAGAACAATCTAAGAAGTGTTGGATTTCTAACAGTATAAACACTAGTAACTTGTAATACCACAAGTTGTGAGTCTAACCTTACAATTATGCGGTTAATACCAAATGAAATGGCATCAGAGAGAAGTTCGATCATCACACTATACTAAGCGATATTGTTCGTCGGTCTACCAATACAAATCCCTTGAAAAATCACTAACTCGTCGTTCGGAGCAAAAATGGCCCATGCTGCAGAGGATAGATTCTTCGTACTACGACTAGCACCATCAGCATATCCAACAAATGGTTTTGAAGATTCAGACATTTGCGATGAAAATTAAAGTGGATTACTAATATCAAGAAAACTCTAAAAAAAAATTAAGATAGTGAATGCAAATCAACAGCATATAAACAATATAATACAAAAAATTACTACGCTCGTTATTAAGCATAGTAACATTTAAGATACAACCCATTTCTAGGCTATGCCAATGGAATCCCATCATAATCAACTAACTCATAGGCACCCTTAGCAAGAACTCTTTCAACAATATAGGGGCCATGCCACAATGGCTCGAATTTCCCTGTACCTATTACATCAGCTTCTTGATCGTAAAGAAGGACCAAGTCGCCCTCTGAGTAGATGCGAGGCTGGACATTTTTGTCATATTTCACCTCTATACATCTCTTATGTGCTTCGTTGGCCAATTGGGCTTCACGTCACATTTCATCAAGATGGATGAGGTTAAGGAGACGCGCTTCTTCTTCTGAGGTGTCAGGTAACAAGTCTATCGCGAGTTTTAACGATGATATTTCACATTGGATTGGTAAGATAGCTTCCAGACCATACACCAATTGAAAAGGAGTAAATCTAGTTGTGTTTCTCATCAAGGTTAGATACGCCCACAAAGCGAAGTAAAGGATCAAATGCCAGTTCCTTTTACGAACTCCTATCATTTGTTGAAGCATTCGTTTAAGAATTTTTTTAATAGTCTCAACTTGTCCATTTGATTCTGGATAATAAGGAGTAGAATTATCATGCGACAATCCAAACTTGGTAGTCAATTCAAACATCATATGGTTGCGAAAATTCTTCCCATGATCCGTAACTATAGCCTGTGGGACGCCAAACTGTGCAATAACATGATTGAAGAAAAAAAATGTAATTTTTTGTCCTGTGTTGTTGAATGTAGGCATCACTTCGCCCCATTTGGAAAAATAGTTGACTGCGACAATAATATAACCATTCCCCCCGAACAAAGGAGGGTTACAGGTCATGAAGTTGTTGGAAATACTGAGAGGGGGGGTGAATCAGTATTCCTTTCAATTAGAGCATTAGTTAATCTTCAATTATTATCAGTGTTTGTACAATGATAGCACTAAACAAGAGGAACACAAATGCACATAGTTTTTAAGGTGGAAACCCACTCCGGGACAAAAACCACCTAATGCTTTTCTAATAATTCTTTAATATTCAAATCCAATTGAAAATAAAGCTCCAACTTCCTAGAATCTAGAAAAGCATTATTCTCCAGCTCCCACCGGATGGATGCTCCAATTCTCGAGATTCTTCAGTAGTCAACTGAATGGATGCCCCAACACCCAATGAGCTACAACTCACCCTAGCACCACCCTACCACCCTATAGAAGAATAAAAGAAGAATGGACTACCGTACCAGGGAAAATGGTCCACTTTACAATGATATAGAATGATGTAGAAGAAGAAGATATACTAGAACATAACCCCAACTTTGACACAACCACCTAATGATGATCCTAGACCTCCCAAAACTGCCTCTTCAACCCTTGGCAGATAGATACTAGTACAATTTGTACAATAATGTATTTACAATGACTAAGTAAAATGATTGTATGCAGTGTTGCCCACTTGAAGACTTCATATGATGAACTTCTTGTTGTTGTTATGCACCTTGGTTGCTACTCTTGTTATGCTACCCTCTACTGCACCTTGCTTTGCTTTTTTTCCGTAGAAAGTCTGGTCCTTTGCAACCCTTGACAACACATGATCTAGCTTTTTCTTGCCTTCTAGGAGCTTGATATTGAATCTGGTGTATCTCTGTCATTTAAGATCCTCAATATTTGATTTTTGGTCATATAGTAGTCCTCTGAGTCATCTTTCCAATGCCACAGTTCTGACCCAATTTGGATTCTTGAAGAGAGATTTATACCCAATCTCTCATAATGCCCTAATTATGGACTGTTTCAGCAGAGCGCACTTGTACGGCATGCCACGTGTCGCTGTTTCTTCATTTTTTCCTAAAATTGATCGAGCATAAAGTAAATACTGTGCCATATCCTTCACATTTTACGGCATTTCAATCCAATGCTCAGAGAGAGATTTATGACGATTTTACCAAGGTCACTTCTTTGAGATGAATTTCAGGAGCCTACAAAAACCCTGACTTCCACAGATCATATCTCCAAACATATTACGCACCTTGATCTAAAATTTTTACTGCAGCTTCCTCAGGACTTTGGCTTCACCTCATAAAAATTGCAGCTTCTGAACCTTCATAGAAAAAAATTTAGAGCGAAAATTCCACGATAACCTGTTTCAGATGGCTGAATCCCTTGCATAAGGAGGAAATGAAGATCACAAATTATATGAATGCTTAAGTTGAGAGGGGCTTCAACAAGTGACCATGGGAGGGATTTTAGGAGCATAAAAAATATTAATTATGACTTTTCAATGACCCATGCCCCAACCCCATGGGTTTTTAGCCCACTAACTGGGGTTACAATCTTCAAACATGAATATCTCTCAAACCGTGAAGAATTACATGGCGTGTCATATATCAATGGAAACATCTCGACAAGTAGAAACCATAAAAAACATTATTGACCCAGAATATATTAATTTTTTAGGTCAAAATTCCCATGAAATATTGGGTTAGCCCCTGGTGTTGCTTGGGTTGACATCAATGACAACTGCTAATCAACAATCTCCACCTTTGGAATTGATGGCAACACAAGTACTCCCCCTGCGATCATGACACCTCTTCCTACAACATTCTCTCCCCCTTTGACATCAATGGCAAAGGGTAACTCCCCCTGACACACAACCATCCTGCGGACCGGTACACACTTCCACTCCCCTTGACACACAACCATCCTGCGGACCTGTACACACTTCCACTCCCCCTGACACACAACCGTCTTGCGGACCTATAATCTAATGAGAACTTGGGAGAATCCAAAGCTTCTGGCGAATATATTCAAATGCTTCATGAGTAAAGGTTTAGTGAAGATATCAACAATTTTTTCTTTTGTACCAACATACTCAAGTTTGATATTCTTTTTAGCGACTTGTTCTCTAACAAAATGATATTTGATCAGAATGTGTTTTGTTTTTGAATGCATGACAAGATTCTTGGAGATGATGATGGCACTAGTGTTGTCACAGAATATGGGAATAGGCTCACTGAATTGTACTTGAATATATTGAAAAGTTTGTTTCATCCAAAGGACTTGAGTACAACATGATGATGCTGCAATATATTCTGCTTCCGCTGTAGATAACGAGATTGAAGTTTGCTTTTTTCTCAACTATGATACGAGACAACCACCTAAATAGAATGCTGCTCCACTAGTACTCTTACGATCATCAACGCTTCACTGCCCAATGCATCTGTAAAGTCTTGAATAATGAGATTATTACCCTTGGGATACCACAAGCCATATTCTTTTGTGCCCTTTATATATCGAATAATTCTTTTGACGACAATAATATGTGATTCTTTTGGTGCTGCTTGGAATCTTTCTACTTGTCCAAATGCTTGCATAACATCTGGTCGAGAGGCTGTTACATATAGAAGACTACCAATCATAGATTTGTACAGCCTCTAATCCACATCCTTAGATGAGTCGTCTATGCTCAATTTGCAACTTGTTACCATCGGAGTAAGGATAGGTTTGCAATCTTCCATTTTGAATTTCTTGAGCATCTCCTTGATGTACTTGGCTTGACATATAAATATTCATTTCTCTTGCTAAGATATTTGAAGCCCTAAGAAGTATGTTAGCTCACCAAGTAAATACATCTCAAACTCAGTCTGCATCTTTGTAGAAAATTTCTTATGATCGATCATCATTGCTACCAAATATTATATCATCCACATATACCTCAACGATTGTTAAATTATATTTAATCTATTTGTACATAAAGATTGATATCAGCAGTACCTTTCTTGAACCCATGTTGATGTAGATATCCATCAAGACAAGCAGACCATGCTCTGGGAGCCTGCTTGAGACCATATAGAGCCTTCTTTAACCTAAAAACATAGTCTTCATTTTCAGATATTAGAAAACCTTCAGGTTGTTCGATGTAAACTTCTTCTTCTAATTCTTCATTCAGAAATGTTGACTTAACATCTATTTGGTAGACTTTGATTTTTCTTGAACATGCATAGGCGAGAAACATTGAGATGGCTTCCATTCTGGCAACTAGTGCAAATGTTTCGTCGAAATCAATTCCTTCCACTTGTGCATAGCCTTTGCAAACCAATCTTGCTTTGTTTATGATAACCTGCCCATCTTCATTCAATTTGTTCCTGAACACCCATTTAGTCCCAATGACATTTTTATCTTTTGGTCATGGAACTAATTCCCATGTGTTATTCTTCTCAATTTTATCCAATTCTTTTTTCATAGCTACTACCCAATGTTCATTCTGGCTGGCTTCCTCAAAACTACTAGGCTCAAAGGTTGCTAGAAAAGAAATGTGAGATTTTTGTCCTGAACGAAGCTGTCAACCTTCATTTATGTCACTAATGATTTGATTTGATGGATGGTTCTTTTGAATCCACTATTTTTTTCTCCTTGGAGGAGCTTCTTGTTGTTGTTCTAGTATATCTTGATGATCATTGTTTACTTCTTCCTCGTTGATAGTTGATTCTTGTTCTACAATTTTATTTGTGTCTTTTTCAGCCTATGTCTCAAGTTTCAAAGATTCTAGATCCTCATCATTTCTCGCTAGAACACCATCTTCATCAAATGTAACATTTATGCTCTCCACTAGATGTTGTCTTCTTAGATTATAGCATTTATAGGCCTTTATTTTGCGTGAGTAACCAACAAAGTTACCTTCATCAACACGTGATTCAAACTTACCCAAATTTTTATCTTCTCTTTTGATAGAACATTTTCTTCTGAAGATTCTGAAATATTTTACATTAGTTGGTTTTCCTTTCCATAATTCATATGGAGTCTTGTTGCAATTATTTCTGAGAAGACTTCGGTTGATAATGAAGACTGCCATATCAATTTCTTGAACCCAAAATTTTTCATCCAATTTTGAGTCCTTCAACATTGTTCTACCCATTTCCTGTATGGTTCTGTTCTTTCTTTCAGCAACTCCATTTTTCTGAGGTGTTCGTGTTGTTGAAAATTGCCTTTTTATTCCATTTTCGTCACAGTATTGCTGAAATAATTTGGATTATCTTATCTTAAACACTTTATTTTCAAATCAGTTTCATTTTCAACCAACTCCTTGTAGATCTTAAAGCACTCAAATGCTTCAGATTTTTTCTTTACGAAATTGACGGTTGTCATCCTGGTATAGTCATCTATCATTAACATGAAATATAATTCTCTGTCTAAGCCTTTTGTTCTCACAGGACCACATAGATCAGTATGTATCAATTCCAATGGATGTGATGAAAAGTGTTCTTTTGTTTTAAATTGGACTTTTGTCTGCTTACCATGCCAACATGCCTCACATAGTGTGTTGGAAGGTTTTGATATTTTCGGCATTTCTCGTACTGTTTCCTTTTTTCTTATCCTAACAAGATTTTCAAAGTTTATGTGACCCATTCGTTTGTGCCATAACCAAATTTCATCTTCTTTAGCTAGTAGACATGCTTTAGTTGCTTCATCTAGAACATATATGTCGTTTGGGGCTCGACTTGTTGTAGCCACAATTTTACCATACCTGCCTTTCCTGATTTCACATTTTGTGGAGTTGAATAGCATAGTGTGTCCTTGATCACACATTTGTCCAACACTGAGCAGATTGTGATTCATGTTTTCGACCAATAGAACATTCTTGGCTATAACATCTTTGCTTCCGAGAGTGACGGTACCTGATCCTATAACATTTGAAGATCCAACATTTCAAAAGGATATGGTTCCATCCTTCTTCTCTTTCAGAGATACAAATTTCCTTCTATCTCCAGTCATATGCGTTGAGCAACTGCTGTCAACATACCACACATCTTTATTTTTTTTAGCCTTGAGAGCAAGAGCACAATTATCAGTCTTCTTCTTCTTCCATGTTCGTTCATTCTGTGGCTTCGAAGATTCTTCTGGAGGATTTTCAAGTCTACAGTCTCTGGCTATGTGTCCAAAGTTCTGACATTTGTAACATTCCATATTATTTCTTAAATTTTAAAATCTATTGATGTTTCGTTGAGCCCTGGGAGGTTCATATATATTTGAAGAATCTCTTGGAATTGTATTGGTTCATAGGGTACGTGCGACATTCTACAGCTTTATGACCAAATTTTCCACATGAATAATAATAGCCATGAAAAATATGTTGGTACCTGGATGAAAATATTCGTCGAGGAATCGTCTTCCAAGTATGTGCTTGTGAATCTTGTCCAATGAAGTCTTCATGTATGTCATATCTCATAGGCTCATTGTATTTTGTTGTAGAAGGTCATGTTTCTTCTTCTTTGTAACCGAGGCCAGTACTGTCGTTGTAAGATCGTTGATTTTTGATGAGTTCTTCCAATTCCCTTGAGCTGTTGGCATAGTTTTGGACAGTTTTTCCCTTCTTCACTTCCTTACGCAGCGAGACTACTTCGGCTTCTAATGCTTCCATTTCTTGGTTGCTTTCTTCCAACTTCTTTTGAAGTGACTCTGCAATAAATTTGTGTTCTTCAACCTCAATTTTGAGACCTTGAACTTGTTCTTCAAGAGTGTTGGAACGGATCTTCTCAGCATTGAGCTCTTTTATAAGCTTGACTGCCTCCTCATAAAATTCTTCTATGGTCAACCCTTCTTCTTCATTGTTTGATACTTCTTGTTTATTGTGCTTGGCCATAAACAATACTTTGTCATTGGCTTCTTCTTTGCTGTCACTTTCTTCATCGGATGAGGAGCTATCTTCTTTAGAGAGAAAGTTCCTTTTGGATCCTTTATTTTTGTCTTGCTTGTTTAATTTCTTAAAGCCTTTCTTTCCTTTTGAGTTTCCATCACTTTTGTTTGGAAATTTTGCTACGAAATGCCCAACCTCACCACAACCGAAACATATCAATGGAAGTTTACCTTTGAATTTTCCCTTACCAGGTTTTAGTTTTCTCGTAAAGTAAGCATATTCTTCATCTGAAAGACCTTCTCCATCATCTCCCTTTTCTTCACACTTGCAGGTGCATGTCATTTCAATTGAAGGTTGTTTGTCCTTATTGGTTTGCTTAGATGCAACGAATGCAATTTCTAGATTTGAAGTACCCTTTTCTTCATCAAGTCTCATTTCATATGCTATGAGAACTCCATGTAATTCTTCCTTGCTGAGTTTGTCCAGATTTGCACTGTATTCTAAGACCGATACCTTTGGGTTGAATCTCCCTGGTAACGTTCTAAGAATCTTTCATATAATAGTCTTCTCATCAACTGGCTCTCCCAATCCTTCCAGAGTATTGGTTATTTCATCAACGTATTGGAAGTATGCAAAAATGTTGCAATCTTCTTTCATTCTGAGTTGCTCAAATTTTTCTCTATAGATTTGAAGCTTTGCTTCTTTGACATTTGAGTCACCTGCATATATATTCTCAAGCTTGTCCCATACATTTTTGGCAGCTTTACAACCCAACACCTTATGATAAGCAGATTCAATAAGTCCACTGATAATAATATTCTTTGCTTTTGCATCATTTACCAAATTCTTCTTACCTTGTTAATCCACGGTTGATGTAAATCCATTTTGAACAGTGTCCCATACTTCGTAACCTTGCGCCAAGAGATAGACCTCCATTCTTCCTTTCCAAAGTGCATAATTATTTTCATTGAATATAGGTACACCATTCTTGGTATGCTCCATGACCTCCTTCCAGCTGTTAAACTGCTATTGAAGGAACCAAGCTCTGATACCAATTGTTGGAAATACTAAGAGGGGGGTGAATTAGTATTCCTTTCAATTAGAGCATTAGTTAATCTTCAATTATTATCAGTGTTTGTACAATGATAGCAGTAAACAAGAGGAACACAAATGCACACAGTTTTTAAGGTGGAAACCCACTCCGGGACAAAAACCACCAAATGCTTTTCTAGTAATTCTTTAATATTCAACTCCAATTGAAAATAAAGCTCCAACTTCCTAGAATCTAGAAAATCATTCTTCTCCAGCTCCCATCGGACGGACGCTCCAACGCCCGAGATTCTTCAGTAGTCAACTGAATGGATGGCCCAACACCCAATGAGCTACAACTCACCCTAGCACCACCCTACCACCCTATAGAAGAATAAAACAAGAATGGACTACTGTACCAAGGAAAATGGTCCACTTTACAATGATATAGAATGATGTAGAAGAAGAAGATATACTATACCATAACCCCAACTTTGACACAACCACCTAATGATGATCCTAGACCTCCCAACACTGCCTCTTCAACCCTTGGCAGATAGATACTAGTACAATTTGTACAATAATGTATTTACAATGACTAAGTACAATGATTGTATGCAGTTCTGCCCACTTGAAGACTTCATATCATGAACTTTTTGCTGTTGTTATGCACCTTGGTTGTTTCTCTTGTCATGCTACCCTCTGTTGCACCTTTCTTTTCTTTTCTACCGTATAAATTCTAGTCCTTTGCAACCCTTGACAACACATGATCTAGCTTTTTCTTGCCTTCTAGGAGCTCGATATTGAATCTGGTGTATCTATGTCATTTTAGATCCTCAATATCTTATTTTTGGTCCTGTAGTAGTCCTCTAAGTCATATTTCCAATGCCATAGCTCTGACCCAATTTGGATTCTTGAAGAGATATTTATACCCAATCTCTCACAATGCCCTAATTATGGACTTTTTTAGCAGAGCGCACTTGTACGGTGTGCCACGTGTCACTGTTTCTTCATTTGTTTCTAAAATTGATAGAGCGAAAATTACAAACTGTGCACTATCCTTCACGTTTTATGGAATTCCAATCTGATACTCAAAGAGAGAGTTATGATGATTTTACCAAGGTCACTTCTTTGAGATGAATTTCAGGAGCCTGCAAAAACCCTGACTTCCACAGATCATATCTCCACACATATTGCGTACCTTGATCTGAAATTTTTACTGCATCTTCCTCAGGATTTCGGCTTCACCTCATAAAAATTTCAGCTTCTGAACCTTTTTACAAAAAAAGTTAGAGCGAAAATTCCACGATAACCTGTTTCATATGGCTGAATCCCTTGCATAAGGAGGAAATGAAGATCACAATTTATATGAATGCTTAAGTTGAGAGGGGCTTCAACAAGTGAACGTGGGAGGGATTTTAGGAGCATAAAAAATATTAATTATGACTTTTCAATGACCCATGCCCCAACCCCATGGGTTTTTAGCCCACTAACTGGGGTTACAAACTTCAAACATGAATATCTCTCAAACTGTGAAGAATTACATGGCGTGCCATATATCAATGGAAACATCTCGACAATTAGAAACCATAAAAATCATTATTGACCCAGAATATATTAATTTTGTAGGTCAAAATTCCCATGCAATATTGGGTTAGCCCCTGGTGCTTCTTGGGTTGACATCAATGACAACCGCTGATCAACAGAAGTCAATACCCCATTTCGTAAATGGTCCAGCAGAGACAACAAGATGCATTGGTGCTGGTGGTTTGCAAATTTTACGATAAAAAATCTGGCATGCATGACAACTTCTGACTGCAAGGATGCAATCTCGAAAAATAGTAGGCCAAAAGTAACCGGTGCGGAGTATCTTCTACGTGGTAGCATATCCAGATAAGTGTCCACCACAAGCTCCAACATGAAAATCATTTAATACTTTTTTGGCCTCCTCATGAGTGAGGCACCTCCTTAAAATGGTATCGACACCACGACGATAAAGTGTATCGCCGACGATCAGATAATATTTGGCTTGGTATTGAATACTTCCCTGTTCAGAGTGAGAGGTATTAGGTCGAAAAGTTTGGGTTTGGAGATAAATTATGAAATCCCCATACCAAGGATCAGATGATCCGATCAGAAACAGAGACTCGTCTGGAAGAGATGGTTCTGACGTAGTAGCAATACTATCAGAGGGAAGGTCATAGAGAAGCTTAGCCAAAACTAAAGAATTCTTTGACTTGGATTTGATGAATTCCAAATCAAATTCCTGCAAAATGACAATCCATTTTGAATATTTTCCCCCCAGCAATTGACGTGATAAGATGTAATTCATGGGGTTGTAATCCGAAACTATTGTTTTTTTCGAAGCAGGATATAATGGCAAAATATTTGGACAACTTGAACAGCTACAAAGGCAAGATTTTCCACGTATGAGTACTTAACTTCCATATCATTGAGATTACGACTCAAATAATAGATTGGATGTTCAATTCCATCTTCTACTTGGACCAAAACCATAGCGATGGTCGTTTCAGCCGCAACGATATATAAGAAATAATCATTTTGATAATTAGGAGGATACATTAATGACGCTCGGACAAGAGTGTCCTTGACAACATCAAAAGAAGCTTGCGCAACTTGGTCCCAATGGAAGGGAACCCCCTTTTTCAATAATAGACTAAATCCCTTAGCCATTTCAGCGTAGTTTGGAATGAACCTTCTCAGGAAGTTAGCCTTTCCTTGAAGTTTTTGTATCTAAAATAAGTTTGATGGTGCAAGCAAATCAAGAATGGTTTGAACCTTCAGTGGGTCTATTCAAATTCTTTCTTTTGAGACTACAAATCCGAGCAATCAACCAAAACCAACACAAAACACACATTTATGTGGATTGAGGCATATTTTTTAATGTCAGAAGCATAAGAAAATGGCTCTCAAATGCATCAGGTGATCAGTCTGATTTCTTGAATGCGCTGGTAAATCATCTAAATATGGTTGAACAATGTGCTTGATGTCGTTGAAAGCATAATCCATTTCTCTCTGAAAAGTTGCCCCAGCATTCTTTAAACCAAACAGAAGTTTCCTATATGCGAATGTGCCTTAGGGACAGATGAATGTTGTTTTATGTTAGTCATTTGGGCAAATATTGATTTGATTGTAGCCGGAAAATCCATCCATGAATGAGAATATTTCGCATCCAACACAATCATCAATAATCTAATCAATAAAGGGAGTAGGATAGTTGTATTTTGGACAAGCATGATTAACATCCCGATAATCGATGCACACTCTAATGGTTCCTTGTTTTTTCATAACAAGAACAATATTGGTAACCCACTCAGTTAGTGGAACAGGGTAAATAAAACCAGCACGCAAAATTTTTTCAACTTCTGCTTTGATGGCAATGGATTTCTTTGGATGAACAAGACGAAGCCATTGGTGAACTGGTTTGACATCAGGATACATATTAATAGTGTGTTCAACTATACTAGTATCTATGCCTAGCATTTCCTCGTAATATCAAGCGAATACGTCACGAAATTCATGAAATAGAGAGCGATATGAATCAAGTTCTGATGGAGAACAAGATACACCGACATGAATATTTTCTACAATTCCAGGTTTGGTCAAAATATCGATAAAAATGGTTTCTTCAATATTTGTTAAATTTCACTTAGAATTGATTGCATTAATCGGTAAATAATTCGAAAAGAAAGTTTTGATGGATGGGTGATATAGTTCACTGAGATTGTTTTCTTCATAATTGGGAAGATGGGAATGATGATGATAATCTTCCAATGGTTCTCCTTCTGACATCATAGCTTCCAAAATATTTTCATCTGTCAAAAACTTTGAAGAAAATGGATCAGATGGAATACCAAAATCTAAGGAACGATCAACCCAAACACTCGGCGACACTGATTTCGGACTTGTCACCCAAGCCAAATAGATTGATTGCTATGCTAGCTCAATAAGGCTGGGTGGTAAAAATTCATCCAACGTAGAAATATCAGAATCACCCGTACTCTACCTTAAGCCAAATAGAGTGGAAGAGATCATGTTGCAAGTCTTTATACTTGCAATTTTTGTCGATGTCGTGGGTGGCTGTAATGCAAAGGTTCCCATAAGAGTGGAATCCTTTAAGAGTCTGACACCAAATGGTTCTGAATTTATAGTTGGGGTAAGTGAACATACGGAATGCTTCCAGTTACCTGCGAAGCGAAGGAAAAAAATGATAATTGATTAATGACTATGATTGTACCTTTATGTGGAAAGGCAATCATTCTAAAATATGTAGAAACAATGGCAGTCATTGCATATACCCATGGTCTTCCAAGTAAAATATTATAGTCAAGGGGGTCGTCAAAAACCTTGACATCAATATTCATTATTTTTCCCCCTAGTTCAACATGTAGGTTATTGATAATACCACAAGGTTTATATGTTCTTCCATCAAAAGCCTTCAACGTCATTGATGATCGTGATAATCGCGGCGAGCCAAGTGACTTCCAACAATTTAGAGACATAATGCACGTAGATGCTCCCTCATCAATAATAGTTCGATGAAAAAGGTGATTGAGAACATTTACTTGTATGGAGAATGCCAATTCCACTGGTAGCTGTGGCACATAGCCCGTATGATTAAAGACGACAAGATTAGAATCAGTCGGATCAATTCCACCAATGGCCGACAATAAAGCCTGTTTCTGGGAAGGAAAATTTTGTAATACCTCAAGAGAAGACACAGCTGAAGTGGATTGAGCCAAATATTCAACTATATTATACTTTTGTGCAGCTCTTGCTCGAGGATTATATGTCGATTTATGAATTACTCCCTTTGGTGCCTTAATTGTCAATTCGGGAATAACAGTAGGTGGTACTGATTCAGTAGATGGATTCATTGTCGAGGTAGTAGGTTGATCAATGGCCTGACTACCATAATCTTTATTACGCATTGACACCAAAATATCTTGTGAAGGTTTTGTGGTGGATAACATTAACACTTGGGAACTAGGCGCTGGATCCGTAGCAACCAAATTGGTGTCCGGATTTGGAAATGGGTTTGTCAACACAGCTGATGCATGGGAATTCTTGATGATTTTTTAGACTTCAACATGGTGAAAAATTGTTCCTCGTTACAGATTATGCATGGATAATGAGGTTTCCGTGGTCTAGACGATTGATCAGATGATCTTTCCTGTGGGTTAGAAGTTTGCTTTTTCTTTGATTTCCCCTTTTTCTTACTTCCTGGTTGCTTGTCACTTTTGCCTTTGTCAAACGACACGGCATTAATTTCGGAAGTAGGAGCAATATTAGATGCAATAGTGTGGTGTGTGTTTGTAGTGCCTATCAAGCCGTCTCTGGCATGAGAGTCCTTTATTTAAGGAGGAACATTGAAATTAGATCACAGCGCATTAGGAATTTTTTCATAGAGCGTGATAGACTGAGTGTAAATCAAGTCTAAATATTGGACACAAGCGATAACTTTCTCTTCCATGACGACGCCACCCATAGCCACATCCTCAGTTATAGATGGTAACAGGGACTTAATGAACCATTCAGCAAGTAGCTGATCCAGAACAAGTGTCTTAACCATTCGTCGACGATGATGCCACTCATGAATATGATCAGAGATGTGAGTAGCATTATTCTATTTGAAGTTGGTCAAGAGTTATGTTCCAGTTTCGTATCTGATCGGTAACTGGATATGGGTCAAAATGACAGTAGCTAGGGCAGTGAAATTGTCAAAAGAAGCTCTAGGTAACTCAATGAACCATTTAGTAACTGGACCTGTGAGCGTACGCTGGAAAAGACGTAGTTGAACATAATCATCATTCAGGGAATTTGATGAACACCATAAATGATAAGTCATAACATGAGTCGACGGATCTTCTCTAGGGTTTCCATTGAATTTAGGAATATTGGAGGGTAATTTATGGGGTATCACCAGCCACCAAGGAGCGTAATTTAGAGGATCATTGGTTAACCGATTTAAATCTGGTAATTCCAAGGTTGCAACAAAAGGCAACTGTCTATTAAGTTCAGGTTGAGCATAGCCAGGGTAAGATGGAATTTCTTGAGCAACAGGCCTTTGAGCACCAGCATACAGAATTTGTGGTTGGTAACCCAAATAGGGGTTGTTTTGCATAGCAAACGCTTGAGGATTCTGTTGACCAAAAACTGGATATGATACTCGTTGAAATGAAGTTTGAGGCATTTGCACCTCTGGTTGCCAAGGGGTGTGTCCACCAATGTTATAACCCAAATTAGTATAACTTGGATTCGGTTGATATGTATAACTAGGTTGTGTTTGTGACATCCCATAAAATGGTACACCAGCGTGTGAATAAATGATTCCTAATACAGGTTGTTGTAAATTAACCAAAGGATTTTGAGTTTGTGGACCCAACATTTGATGATATTGAGTTGAAGGACCCGCTTGATAAGGTTGATGTACAATATTTTGATTCTGTAACAAGAGTATAGATGTATTAACAAGTGGTAATGAAGTGGGTGTAACAGGTTGAACCGGTTGATACGAGTGTACAACCGTTTGTTGTTGGATAGGAAAAGTGGGTTGCCATTGACAAACATTCATGTCAACATTATTTTGACCAAAAAGTGACAGAGTACTGTCATATTGGGTGACCAAAGGTTTCCCCCCAACATAAGGAGGATAAAAAGATGGAAAATAATTTTCTCCAAATGCTGGGAGTCCAGTTGATATGGTACTTAAAGGAATTGACCCAAAAGTACCGACTTGATATTTCCCTGATGATGTATGTAATGAATCAAGTCATTCAGTACTAACGATAGGAATACCAGTTAAAATACCAAATGATGACATTGGTAAAGACCATGGTCTTGATGATGCACCAGAGAAAGTGCCAAATAATGATTTGTAACCTGTTGGGACCGTAGAGCCACCATGAAAATATGAATTTGGTGAGGTTGTGAACATTGACGGAGTAGCGAGGGTAGGAGCTGACATAATTGGAACAGCAGACCCAACCGAAGATGTTGGTTCAGACATGGTTGTGTGACCAAATGTATACCCTCGAAAATAGACGGGAGATTGAATGGGAACAGGATCAAAAAAAGCAGATGGAAACGATTGAGGAAAAGATTCGTACAGGTAAAGGTCCCCCCCAAAATGGGTTGGAGTTAAAGGTGTATCGTCTTGTGGGATTTCTTAAACCGCAATTAAACCAGGAGGAAGAACTTCACTGTCAGGCCCAAAATATATTTCAGACGGTTAACTGTGTGATATAGGAGTTTCAATAGCTACAAAACTTTGTGGGATGACCAAGGTAGGAACAACTTCCGGTTGTTCGACTTCTAGATTCAGATGTTCTGGCAAAGAAGAGACAGGATATGGATCAATTTGTGATTGAACAACGTCGGGTCCAGGAGGTATGGTCTCAACGATTGAATGGATCGTGACCACGGGTGGCTGTGAAGACTCCGTTTTGACAATAGTATACAAATCGAGATGTGTGGAAACAATTTGAGCTAACTCTGGTTTAAAATATGATATTTCTCCAGAGGTACGAATTGTACTTGATTCGGCAAATCGTGATCGCCTTCGCCTGCCAGAAGTATCTTTCAGTGGTAAATGTGGTTTTAAAGTTAATCTATGCTAACGACGGGGAATAGGATTTTTTTCTTCAATGATTACTGATTTATTATAGCCAAAAAAAAATAAAAAAAAGAGGGTAATGCTAGGAAAAGGGTTTACCAAGAAACTATGAACTGCAGAATACCTCCTGGTGAACCAAGAAGTACGGGCAAGTAATATCCTCGAATGTTGTGTTCGGTGTATCACAATTTCAAGGCGGCCGACTCGGTTCACTATGGATGGATAGCACCTAAAAGTTGTCCTCCCAAATATACTCGAAGGTATGTGGAGGCCCAAGTCCGTATTAGCGTTGTTTGATGTGAAACCGCACAGTGAGAGAACCCTTTTATACTTATCGTACTGTAATACCGCCTGATATACCCGAAAGTACGTGGACAAGCTACGATATACTTACATACATGGAGTGAGGTATCACACTCGGAATGTTTCACAGACAAGTTAACGACAGCTGCTATGTTTTATGATGCCAAAACACGTCTCTAGCCTAGACCTTCTAAATGTTATCGTTATGGTTCCAATGCGTTGTTAAGTAAATTGAGATTAATTTTATGTTGATCTTGCTTAACGATTTGCCTTTTAAAGGTTCACCGTGATGATGTGTATGAAATTCCTAAAATGTAAGTTAAGAATGATAAACAATCTTTCACTTTTAGCTTCTTCAATGAAAAACCTAGCTACTAAGGGAAGAGAGCAAATAATTTGTGAGAAAAAAAATCAATGATTTCAAACTAAATGCAGATTTCTTAATGTTCCTTTTGCAAAACACACATTATTCTACATGTAAATGCTAGTTTTTCTTTTCAGTTTTCTTAATATTATGAATGCAGAAAAGAAACTAGGTGCACTAAATCAATAATTCAAATGCTTTTTACTTTCGAGAAACGAAGAATACAAACAACAATTTCTCTTTTGAAGGAAAAACGAGGATTTCAACAACAATTTCTCCTATCAAGGAAATGAAGGTTTTACGACAATTTCCTATTTCAAAAGAAAATGATTCTTAATGCAACCATAAAAATTACTTTGAAATCAACTTCTCAATGATAAAGAAAAACTTTTTTAAAACAACATTGAACAAATTTTCAGTCAAAGGAGAAGAAGTATATAGAGCCACTGGTCAATTGAGGATCAAACTTTTCAAAACACAGAAGAAAACAAAACTGAAGCAAGTTGCAAATTCAAATTCAAGGGAATTTGGGTACTTTTAGGAGCCAACGCAGTCTCCAAGGGGAGACAGTGCTCTACAACGCAGGCTAGGAAGGGAGACAATGCTCTGCAAAGCACTATGTCCAGTCTAAGGGTGCATTGGGCACAGTATACAAAGAAAAATACTATTGTTTAACTCACTATCTTTGCAAATTAAGCTCTGAAAAGGTTTAATATTTATGAGTAACAACTACTAGGTGGATAAACAAAGCAAATCAGAGGCTTAAACACCTATAACTAAGAGAAATTCTCCCCAGTGGAGTCACCAATTTGTTGGGCCAGAATTGTGAATTACGAATAAATCACGCTTCCCTAGACAGGTGCTAGTCTAGAACAACAGGTGAAAGACTATACAACTATTTCTCCTAAATCATAACAGATACACAGACAGGATTGGAGGCTTACTTGTTCAGTCACTTCCAAATGGCTCCTTTTGTTGCTTCTGTTGCAGCTTCAAATTCAAGCAGTTTTTTGGGCTGAATGCTTCCTGCAAGAAAGAACACTGAAACAGTAGAAGATGAAATAATATAGATATCTATTCAAGCTATTTAGCTAAATCAGTAAAGCATAAACCATACACATCAACTAAGATCTTGCAATATGGAAAATCAATGCCAATACAGATGCATATTTGGAAAAATAAGCAGTACTCTTTATTGATGATAGAAGGAGAGGTTACAACCTAGTGACTAATTTGAAGTGACCTTCCAGCAACTTTCCCAAGCCTCGTCACAGTATAAATCTCTCTAGCAGCAACTACATAAATCTGCCTCTCAATTGAAAATTCTCCAACATTTCTCTACTCAAATTCTTCCTCTTCAAGCACTTAGATCTGTGCTCAATTTATAGATGAATTGTAGGTTTTTTTGCAATCAATGACTTTCCAATAATAGGCAAGACACGTTTCCAGTCATGTAGATGTCAAATGGACACTTGGATTTGAAGCTTGACACATTTGAACTCTTCTAAAAGGCATTGGCCAAGTGGAGATTCTGGAACAATGAGAATTTCACTCCCAATGTGACCAATGCACTTGTGAATGTCGAGAAGTGCTTTGCATAGCAGCCTTGCATGGGGCTACCTGCATATGCAATGCACTTAGGCCCCTTAGAGCCTGCGTTGGTGAGCTCTCATATGCTATATAATAAGCTTCAAACCATGGAAACCTTTGTTTGATGAAAGTCTTGCTTGATTTGTCTTGTTTCTTGTCTTTGTAATATCCCAAATCTGGAACAACTAGTAAGGCATGACTGGAAAACGCATTTTCCAGTAATGGATACTACAGGATTTGAAACCAGGACCTAGATCCCTTAGATCAATGCATCTAAGTCCTAAATCCAAGAGGAGGCTCCAAAAAAATCCTTCTAGGTGGGCTAAACAGATCCCCCACACCTAGTTGTTCTCAAAAAGTGCCTGATGAGGGACTGCAACAATTCTTGAGCAAGAGATGGAATGACAACATTATTCTTAATGAGCCAGCATACATAGAGATACAAATAGCCAATAATTGATGTTATATCAGAAAAAGAGTACAACTCTTGAGGAAACAATCACTCAAGTAAAGCAATATAAGCCTCAGCAACACATGTACAAGAAAATGAAGATCTCTGCTATATATGTATAAACCCAGGCTATGATAACGCTGTCTATAGGAGACACTGCAACATATAAGATGAAAATACAATGATATGACAATGATAGCTCAAGAAATGTGGGGGAGAAAGCTCTCAACCCCTGAAAATAACTATACAACAATCTTAAGAAGGATTGGTTGAAATATAAGTACAAATGGCAACTCTGCAAAAATGCCGAAGTTGCTAGGCAGCAGCTACAACTCATACAATAGAAATGGATGAAGATAGCTGATGATGCTACATATTATGCATATATCTCATCCAATGGATCTCTCAGGTGAAAGGCTGATCCAATCCCTAAATATCTTGCCCTCCAAATTAGTGGTGCAACCCCTACTACAAATGATGCTAAAAAATAACACAGTCAAGGAGATGGACTGCACTGTAGGAGATAGAGAATGTTTGAACTAGTGCCAAAGATGTACAATCAACTCAAAAACCTCCTTCACTGACCTCCTGGAGGAATAGGAGCTCCCTCTTCTGAAATATGATCCAAGGAAAGGTGTTGTGGAACCCTCCACTGCAACACCCAGCAATACTACGTTATACTTCAGCAGAAATAACGCAGTGACTAATGGTAGTGGCTTTGGCCTTGAGCCAAGATGTGGAGAAATGAAGTGCAATCCTTCAAGAGGCCTCTCAAGAAGGAGAGGAAATCCTAAATAGGAATCCCTCGTGCTAAGCAGCACTACAACTCAGTTAAACAGCTGGAGAATTCAAAGTAGTCTTCCAGACCAATGATCAAATGCTCAAAGATATCTCACTATGGCTGCCTCTTCCTCCTTTTATACAAGTGAATGCCTCTTTTCCATGGACCCCACGCATTAGGGTTTCTTCCACAAGGAATATTCCTCCCTCTCAAACTGCGTTGTCTTCTCATGCAAGCTACACCTCTTAGGTAGTGTTGTTGACTTGGTCAAACTTGACCTTGTCCTCATGCAATTGCCCCTTTTCACACTGGAAGGTGAAAAATAAAGCTTCTCCATTGTTCCTTTTCACACTATGAAGGACATTATTCCTACTCATGGGCCTTTTACCCATTTTATTCGCCTCCTAAGTGAAATTAGCAAAAATTAATATTCCAATTTGTTGTATGCAAATTTTGGAATATTACAGTCCTCCCCTCTCAAAGATTTCTTGTCCTCAAGCAAGTGCAAGGATATACTGAGTTATTTTCTCCTCTCCCTGTAGCATCCATGTATGATGATCTCCTCCAATGAAAGTGATGCTATCTCATCAATCAAGCCTCCACATTGCCCCTCCTTAGCATGCAAGTTAGCAATCAAGCCATCATCATGTAAAGGTGAAATACTCAAGAGGATAGAAAAGTGATGTCTAGAGGTCCCTTTGAAGAATGGGATCTAAAATATAATGGGAACTATATTTCCCATATGGATCCTCCATCTCCAAGCTATAAGCCATGCAAAATGAGTCACCTTCCAACTAGGAAACTCCTGGAAATTGTCCTCCACCTTTGGCTCCAGCAAAGTAGGTGGGATGAAAATCTGCACATGGTAGACTACGTAGCCTACCCCACGCTGTCCATCGCTCCACTTATGATAAATGTAGAGTGTTGGCTGTCCATGGGATGCAATAATTTTTCCCTCAAGTGGCAAAATGAGGACTAGACCTCCAAAGATCTCTCCCCCAGTGCTACAAATCAATTTGGCCCAAGTATTTCCATATATGATGAGTTGGAAGTCATCATCATATGGCATCTCCTCCATCATATGGCTCAAATCATAAAGAAAAAAATGTGCTATCGAGGTTACCATATCATATCCCATGCTCCCATTAGAACATGTAGTGAAAAAAGTGGGAGGAATTTCTTCCTCAAAGGACACATCCATCCCATGTGTCTCTCTCCCAAGCATGCTCCTCATAAAGACAGAAACAATAGAGCCATAGGGAGCAAGAATGAGAATCATGCTTGCTGCCATATGCAACAAATGAGAAGGACAATGGTCCCTCAAGTGTAACCAATGCAGCTTGACCCTCAACTACCATAGAGACTGATAAAATGAGTGGCTTCTCAACCACTTTCTTGCTGCTCCAATCTCCTCATAAGTATGGAGGAAGTGAATAATGTAAGGTGTACAATGAGAATGTCCTCCATAATATATGTCTTCCCCAAGTCCTCCCAGGGAATGGCCATCAATCATGCTTATGGCCTCATCTAAACCATGTGGTCTAGAAAAAATAATGCTCCTCCTTGGAGCATCATTCTACACATGTATGGTGAAGGGACATATACATACATCATATAAATGCTCATGTAAAAAACAATGAATACCCTTACCATATCTCTAGCTCATACAAGTGGAGTGGCTCATAAGTAAGTCTCCTCTCATCCTCAAAGGGAAAAGAGGTGGTTGTGATAACTCCCCCAAAGATTTATGTCTCTCCTCCATCTCCATCTGGTCCATGCATCTCCTCATATGCTGATATATCTCCTCCTCAAAGCCCATCCAAGAATACCTCTCCATGATGGTGTGGCAGATGAAGGAAACACAACAGAAGACAGGAAGTGGAACACGCAGATAACAGGAGAGAAGCCAAGAGAAGCCGAAGTGAAGACACAGAGGAATCGATAGTCGTGAGAGCGGGTGAATAAATAACAGTCACCCGGCCGAAAAGGAGAGAATGCTGAATGTATGCTGAAGAGGTTGCGAGGCTCGAGACAGGGAAAGACGCACAGAGCAGCTGCGGAGGAATCATGCATGTTCTTCATATGGTTTCTTATCTTCTCTATTCTACCCTTTTGTTCTCGAGATTCATCCGTACGCCTTGTGAGCTAACAGGAAGATTGCCATGTAATCATGTATTGGGCCAAGAGATTAATACAATGGAAGGTTTTTGTCTCAATAAGGTGTTCATGTGCATGTAATGTGTTTACACTGGTTTAAAATTTTGTTTATGAATGTATGCAATGCTTATTAAGTAATCTTGCGCATATAACTTTATATATGAATGGATGAACCGTATTTCTTTAGTTGCGGGTTTGTTCCTTGCCCTTGATCTCATCCCCTTTTGCATGTGGTCGCGGCATGCCTCGGGTGAGACGCACTGCTCTCCTGAGCAGGGTGAAAATGCCGGCGTGTTCCTAGACTACACCGGACCCCATTGTTGGCCACAACTCTTGAACCTGGGTCTTGTCCGCGAGACCTGATTTCTCGCCAACAAATGGTTCCGTTGCTGGGACCTACATGTTCTGAGGGGATCTAGATCATGGTATCGAGGATTTTTGAAGGAGCAACACGGCGATGGTGGGATGATCATCTTGACCAGTTCATTGCTCAGCAAGCAAAGCTGACCAAGACAAAGGAGGCGGCGATCAAGGAGCTCGTTCTTTTCTCTGACGCAGCCAGTGATACGTACGAAATTTTTTGGGGAAGGTTCCCTACGGACCTTTACAATTGGTTTCAGAGGTTACGAGCGACGCTGCCCCAAGAAGGCTTGCGGAAGATAAACCGCAGGTGGACGCACGACGACCTCGTGGCACTGCATCGGGTAGATACTGAACTAACCCGCGCAGTGGATTTCTGGGTAAGGACCACGTTGGAAGGATACGCTGTGGAGTTTGCTGCTGAGTGCTACCAATCCTTCTTGAAGGCCGAGGCTGTCTTTCACTCAGGGCTGAGGGGGAAGCTGTTGAAGGAGATTCCGCTATGGATCAAAGCCCTGATGGTGGACGAAGGGTTGATTGAGTTCCACAAAACGGGTATGGAAGCGTAAACCACCCGTACTAGGGGAAGGAATAAGGGGACCGATGCTGTGTAGACTGTGAGAGTGGGGAGCGGGGGATGGACGTTGAGGCCGCATGCAAGTTGCGGGAGCTACGTGCGCATCGGCGGGCACAGATCGCCGATAGGTGGCGAAGAAGGGTAATGAGAGATTTGAAGAGAAGAGAGATCGAGAGGAAGAATCAGAAGGAGGCGCCTCAGAGGACGGGAGTTATGGGTTTGGATACCCGGAAAGAAGACGGGACAGCAGTGGAAGTGCAGTGGGTGCATGGGAGCCCAGCGACGTGAGAAAGAGAAGTAACGACTAGCGAAGATAATGGAAAGATGCAGCCCGAAGAAAGTTTCGATGATGAATGGCACGGCGTGATGCAGCAGATGTTCCAGGATCAGACGGCACCCACCCCTCCAGGCAGCCCTACGTCCCACCTTTCGCATGGCCAGGATCCCGACCTTCCCCTGGTACTTTATCAACCTTTAAGAAATATTTTTATTCAGTTACAAGCATTAAGTCAGTCATACAGTAGTTCAGCAGTGTCGGTAACGCCCAGTAACAGCAGCGTTACTAGTAGTAGTATTTTCCCTAGAGGGACCGTTACGCAACCAGGACCGGGAGGTTTTATCCTGGTTAATTCTCCGCAAGTACACATGGCTGGATCTTTCACCCGGTATCCAGAGTTCTCTGGCCGGGGCAATGACGATGTAGAACAACACTGGTATCTGTGCGAAGCCATCTGGAGGGCTCGACAGACGCCGGATGCAGGGAAGTTAATAGAATTCCAAACCACGCTCAGAGAGAGAGCTCTGCGTTGGTTCATCAAGTGGTCTGAGGCGCACCCTAACCTTGTAATTGCGGACGTGAAGCGGGATTTTTTCCGCGAATTCAAGCTTCCCCAGACAGACCAGCAGGGCCTGTCCGAGCTGTGGGAAATTAAGCAGAAGGAAGGTGAGACCGCGTGGGAGTTGATGCGGCGATTCAAGGATGCGATCGGGAAACTGAGCTACCCGATCGATCCAAACCACCAGAGGGACTAGTTCATCAAGGCTCTGCTCCCCTTGACACGAACCCCTCTTACTCAGCAGAAGATTGATAATCTGCAGGACGCTTTGGAGCAGGCCATGAAGATTGAAGCCATGGCGGGCTACCCCCATGAATATCGGGGGGTGGTGGCCCCGCAAGACCCTTCTTTGGTAGGGTTGCAACACCAGATCGCCAGCTTGACCAAAAAGCTCAAGGATCTTCAGTCGGTGAGACCAGCGCGACCGAATGTTTGGTGTACACATTGCCTGGTCGAGGGCCACGTCGCAACCGAATGCCCTTGGTTGCGCGGCACAGGAGCAGGACCCTCAGCCGCAGCAATCCAGGGGGGTCCACCACCAGGGGGTGGTGCGGGGATGAACCCGCAGGGAGTCTACCAGCCGCAACAGACCTTTGCGGGGTTCCCACCGCAACCGGGGTCCTCCACCACAGAGTACTGTGAGATTTTCCGGACGATGGGGCATCCTCCTCGGATGTGCCCGATATTACAGAAGTACTCCACGGTCCCGAATAATGTATACTGCGAATTTTGTGTGTCCACGACTCACAATACTGAGCAGTGCAGGGCTCTCGACGCACTTGCGGACCGACTGGACCGTCCCTCCTACAGGGTGAACGAGGCTCCAAGAGGAAGAGGCGGAGGCATGCGGGGAGGCCGCACAGGCGGACGCGATCCGGTAAAATGCTACAACTGTGACCAGGAGGGTCATGTGGCTCGAGAATGTCCCCTTCCGCGACGACCCTGGTGTTCCCAGTGCCGGGTCAACGCCCATGCTACAGAAGACTGTCCGGAGCTCATCAAGAAGTGGGAAGAACGGGTGAGGCAGAGGGGAGCGAATCTGATAAACTCAGAACCGCGCAGCGCCGCAACCCCCGACATGCAGAACGTTGCGATAGTAACAAGGGGCAGAAAGAAGACGGGCGAGGATGCCCACGAGAAGGAGTCAGCACGAGTGGTTCGGCCGGCATCCCCAAAGAAGTTGATCAGGCCCGAAGTCCAGAAGAAGTATTTTCAGGAGGCGGTTGAGGCATTCGCCCAGTTGCGGAACGAGGGAGGGTTGGAGGAGCCCAGGCGCCCGGAATCCGGTGCGCAGAACGTCGCAGATACTGTGGTCGAGGATTGGCTCCGGCTATTCCTCAGGATTGTTGATAACGCTGTGCTGCGGCAGCAGCTCAAGCATGCTTTGGACGGAGCGCTGCAGGGGCGCGCAGAACCTAGAGATCCGGAGGACGCTAGCCCTCAATACGTCCCTCAATACGTGCAACGTGTCAAGCGGAACAAGCAACGAAAAGGAAAAGAATTCCGGCTTAACACGCAGGTCGCAGGATTCCAAATCAGCGACACCATGTTGGACTTGGGGTCCGACGTCAATATACTGCCACGGAAGACATGGGAGGCTCTTGGAAGGCCACGGCTAGCCCACTCGCCAATCCAACTCAGGATGGCGAACCAGTACTGCATTTTACCAATCGGCCGGCTCGAGGGAGTCAAGGTCGACGTTGCGGGGGTGAAGACATACACCGATTTTGAGGTTATTGATATCATGGGCGACAAGGATCCCTATCCTGCTTTACTCGGCATTGATTGGGCTTTTGAGAATTACGCCATCATCGACCTTAAGAAGGAGCTGATGATCTTTGAGGATGGGGAGGTACGGGTCACCCAGCCTCTCGACCCGTATCAGGGCCCGCGATATACAGAAACGGTGGACAATCGGGAGGATGCTCAGATGATGGACCACCTTTATCAGATGACCGCAGGAAAGCGGGACGATTATATTAACCCGACCGCAACTGGCTCTGTCAGTTGGCGGAGTGTGCAGAGCTCGGAGCTCGGATCCGAACTCGCTTGGGAAGACTGGCAGCAAGGGGGATATGAGACCACCACGCGGAGATGTGCCTCCATCGCTCAGGTCCGGTGGGTAGGGACTGAGATCCGCGGATATCCCACATTGTCAAACATGCAAGCAGTCAATACTTTTATTACCAAGGTGGAAGATCGGGTCCCAGCTGAAAGCCGGATGGCCCTTTTGGATGTGGCCTTGCAGTCAACGTCGGCACGATGGTGGAAAAATCACCGCAACACTCTGTTGCGATGGGAGTGTGTGGTGGAGGCTCTGCGGGCACGCTTTAAAGAGGATGAAGGACCCTCCAGTACGCTTAAGTATCATGGAAATTCAGACCCGCGACACCATTTGCGGGCCTGCGAAGAACAGTGGCGAAGCTCACGGTACCCTGTGGAGCTGTGGGTCCACAGGTTTGTCCATTCCCTAGGTACCATTCCCCAGGCCTGGTACCTGGAGGAAGAGAGAAAACGGGAAACCCGCTCTTGGCAGGCAGTTGCGGACAAGTTCGTCTTGAGCTTCTCGTTCGAAGGGGAGACGGCGCAGGAGTCTCAGGCCCTACAGGCGATCAAGGAGGTCTTATTTTTCCGCCAGCCTGAGCCCAATAAGGGCCCGGCTGTGTCACGACCTAAGGTCCGGCGCGAGTTGGCTTGTCACCGGATTGATGGCGATCCGGAGGATGATAGTTTGGAGGACCTCAGGCATCTCTATTTTGACGAAAAGGAAGGTGAGCGGAGAATCGGTGAAGAGCCGACGACTGAAGGAGTCCATTTACAGCCGCTAAAGACAAAGAAACTGAACATTGGAACGGAGGAGAAACCTAAGCTGGCAACGGTGGGAGATTACTGGGATGAGGAGACAACAAAAGAAATCTTCAGCCTCCTCCGGGAATACGAGGACTTGTTCCCGTCATCAGTTGCAGACCTAAAGGGGATCAAGGGGGATCTGGGCGAGATGCGCATCACACTGAAATCGGGGGCCAGGCCGGTGAAGCACCGACCCTACCGGTTGAATCCACGTATCAAAGAGAAGGTCAAGATGGAGATTGACAAGATGCTGGCTGCAGGTCTCATCTTTCCAGTAGAAGAAGCGGAATGGGTGAGTCTGATTGTCATCCAGAACAAGAAGGACAAAGCGGAGATCCGGGTCTGTGTAGACTACCGGAGCTTGAATAATGCTTGTATCCATGACCCGTTTCCCACTCCCTTCAACGATGAAGTTCTAGATCATGTCGCGGGAAAAGAAGCTTATTCCTTCACTGATGGGTTTTCGGGCTACCATCAAGTGCGCATCGCCGAGGAAGACAAAGCAAAGACGACATTCACCACTGAGTGGGGATCATTCGCATACCACGTTATGCCGTTTGGTCTGAAGAACGCACCGGCTGTGTTTTCCCGGATTGTCATTGCTGCTTTCCGGGAGTACATTCACAAGTTCCTAGAAGTCTATATGGATGATTGGACTGTTTACAGCCTGCTGAAGAAACACGCCTCCCTGTTGCGTGTTATGTTCGACCGGTGTCGCCAGCTGCAGATTTCCTTGAACTTGAAGAAATGTGTTTTTGCAGTACCATTCGGCACACTCTTGGGCCACGTGGTGTGCAAGCAAGGGGTCTGCGTTGATCCTGCCAAGGTCGCGGTCATCGTCCACATGGAGGCCCCCGAGACCGTGAAGCAGTTGCGGGCACTGCTAGGGCACACAGGATACTACAGGCGGTTTATCTGCAACTACGCCAGAATCACTGCTCCTCTGGAGAAACTGTTGCGGAAGTCCGAAGCATTTGAGTGGACGGCGGAGTGCAGGAAGGCACTCGACACATTGAAGGAGAAGTTGGCGACGGCACCCATACTTTTTCACCCCGACTGGGATAAGCAGTTCCATGTGCATATTGATGCGTCCGGAATTGCACTTGGAGCTGTGTTGGCGCAACCCGGGGAAACGACAGTTGACCACCCTGTATACTTTGCCAGCCGACGGTTATCGAATGCGGAGAAGAATTACACCACGACCGAGCGGGAGGCGTTGGCGATGGTGTACTCTCTCCAGAAGTTCCGCCACTATCTTCTGGGCGGCAAATTTACATTTTTCACGGACCATTCTGCATTGAAATATCTGGTCAATAAGCCTGTGTTGGAAGGAAGAATTTGTCGATGGCTTCTACTTTTTCAGGAGTTCACGTTTGAGGTGATTGTCAAGCCTGGCAGGTTGAATGTGGGTCCCGATCACTTATCCAGGTTGGAGACGGGAGAGAATGAAGGCTCGTTGGACGATCAGCTTCCGGATGCTGACCTCTTCCGCGTTGAGGCAATACCAGATTACCTGGCTGACATTGCCACGTATCTGACCACGGGACAGTGCCCTGAGGATTACACCCCGCTTCAGAAACGCCACCTTGTTGTCCGGGCGGCCGACTACCAATTGATCGCGGGGCAGCTGTACAAATTGGGGCTTGATGAGGTGTTGCGCAGGTGTGTTCTTGACCATGAACGGGAAGCAGTGATGTGGGAATGTCACAGTGGTGTTGCGGGAGGGCATGTGGGTGCGAAACCCACCGCCAGAAAGGTGCTCCAGGCTGGCCTATGGTGGCCGACGGTACATGCAGACTGTAAGGCCTATGTGAAGCGTTGCGATGTTTTCCAGAGGACGGGAAGGCCTTCGCACCGGGACGAGCTTCCGCTACACCCAGTGCATGTGTTGCGGCCGTTTGAAAAGTGGGATGTTGATTTCGTAGGCCCCATCGCACCAATCGCTCGACATTCCAAAGCCCGGTACATCATTACCGCAACGGATTACCTCACACGGTGGGCTGAGGCAGCAGCGGTACGCGACTACTCGGCAGAGACCGCTGCCCGGTTCATTTTTGAACACATCATCAGCCGCTTTGGCTGCCCACGGAGCTTAACCAGCGATCAGGGTACGCATTTCATTAATGCCACGGTCAAGTCACTACTGGACACATTTATGATTCAGCATCATAAAAGCAGCCCATACCACCCACAGGCCAATGGTACGGTGGAAGCCTTCAATAAGATTCTTGAAAAGGGCTTGACTAAAATTTGCAATGCTCAGCGGGACGACTGGGATGAGCGGATACCAGCGACATTATGGGCTTACCGGACCACAGTAAAACGTTTGACCAACCAGACGCCATTCCAGCTGGTGTATGGCTGGGAAGTTGTGATTCCCGCCGAGTTCACCGTACCCAGCCTTTTGATTGCAACGTCCCTTCAATTCTCAGAAGAGGCGTCACTTCGGGAACGCCTCCAGGAGCTACAGGAGCTGGATGAGGCTCGATTCCTCGCGGAATTCCACCAAAAGGTCCAGAAGGCCAGGCAGAAAGCGTGGCACGACCGCCACATCAAAACCAAAGCCTTCCAAGTTGGCGGCAAAGTTCTCTTATACGACAGCCGGTTCCAGAAGTTGCCAGGCAAGCTCCAGATGCACTGGCTGGGACCGTACTTTGTCATCGAGATCCGCGACTCAGGAGCCGTTCGGTTGGCACAACTGGACGGTACAGTTCTTCCTGGGTGGGTGAATGGCGCACGCCTGAAACCCTACCAGGAGTAGGTACCTTCTCACTTTTCATTAATAACTCTCGCAACCGAGAGAACCCGTAGAGTAGTGTAGTTGAATAACTCTCCCGCAACCGGGATGAGTGTAGGTAATATTTTCCGTTCATAGGTAATCCGTCAAATAACCAGTCAGTTGCGGGAACCTTACCGCAACCGACTGTGGTCGGGGCGGGCCAGTCCAGCGCGTCGCAGCGCTAGTCCAGCATGTCGCCGCTCCAGGCCAGCGTGTAGTGCACGTAGGATCCATCCTCGTGCCAGTGTCAGTCCAGGTCATTTCTGTCAGTCCCTTTGTCAGTCCGTAGGATCGCTCAGATTTGTTCATAAATTACCATAATAGACAGTAATCGTACCATAATCATTTGCCATCACCCGCAGTTCCCTCAGCCGTCGAGTCCGCCCATCTTCCCATGACGCCGTCAGCAACTGTCAGATTACATACAGGCACGCGATTGATCGCACGATTATCGCAGCCCCGAAGGATAGCAAGAATTAATTGTCGTTATGGAGTCTCATCAACTCCGCGCGTGCCAGCAGATGCCATAATTTGCATGAAGATCAGCAGCATGAGAATGACGGACCAGTTCAATTTGGAAGTTGCAGCGTCTCCAGAGCATTTGCAGCATCGAAGCACACCGCATTCAGCAGAGAACTCCAGACGAACACTCCAAGTTTACCAGCGTCGAGCCAAGATGCCGAGGGCTATCGTATCTGTCCCTGAACCAGCGTTAGACAGCAGAATTTACCGTGTAGAGTCGCTGGTCGGCAAGTATGACAACGCAGCATGTATGGACGCCAACTTGTCCGACCCGGATGAGTTTCCTCACCTCCATTGGCAGACTTACATGGAGCACCATTACACGCCAGGCAGCAGCTCCAACAGTCGGATGCGGCAAGAATTCAGGGGCCTGCAGCAGTTGACCTTGATGCATTTGAGGTCTCTTCCCGTTTTTGGCACTACGGGACCGGCTCTACAATGCACCCGGTTCCTCCTCAGTCAGGTACAGAACGGGTCCCTGTGGCTCAACGAAGAAATCCCAATTCATGCCGAAGACATTCATCAGCTTACAGGGCTGTCCCAAAATGGTGCAGATGTCTCTACTGCTGGCCAGACATCCTCTAAGCACGCCCGGAAGTCGGGTGACTCCGACTTGTATACCAAGTATGGCACTCGCCGGGGTGGCAAAGGTGCCAAAATTGACCTGATCAACAAACCAGAAATCTGGTTCGCTTGCTACCTGATCACTAGCAAGACGATGCGCCACTATACGAAGGGAGAATGCACCCTGGACACAATTTCCATTGGAGAGCACTGCACCCGGGGCACCAAGTTGAATTGGTGCTCTTTCGTGTTGAAGGAACTCTTCGCGGCCTGCGAAGAAAATTATAGGCGTACCACCAGTTTCATTTACGGCTACTTGCTCTTAGCCTTCGCCATGTGGAAATGGCACCTTCCTCCCATCCGGGAGCCGGTGGAGACGACCATAAGCCAGCCTCTTGCGATGAAATACACCCCCTGGCAGGTGTCCATGGATCCCAGCACCAAACAGGTGAACGCGGCAGCGTTCCGGGCGTGGTACGGGATGATGACCGATGTTGTGGCCAACCAGCAACGGGTGCCCAGGCACTTGCTGGATGAGTACAGTGAGCAGGTGTGGTTTGGGGTCAGCCACAGGCACACCTTCATCCGGCCAACTTGCGTGCCAGCCGCCACATTTCACATGGCGCCCCTCCGGTTCCAGCTGAATGACGACACCTTTCACCGAGAGGTTTCTGCGTGGCCGGGGGTCGTCAAGCACGTCCGCGACGGGATCACCCGCTATAATTTTGAGGGGATGCTGCCGGCACAGCGGCCTGCCGCGACCGGCGCAGCGGGGTCCTCACAGGTTGCGGCGGACCCTCCACAAGAAGCAGCTGAGACCGCACCGGCACTGCCTGAAGTGCTGGTCCCGATCGTTGAGCACCTCAACGACCAGGTACGATGACTCAACGTGGCCACCCAGGTTGCTTCAAGTGGTGCCCCTATATTTCCCTCTTTTGCTGAATTTCATATTAATCGGTCTCGTGGTCCCTCCAACACCGCCCCCCTCATTTCCCCCATTCCCACTAACCTGTTCACTTCTGCCACCCCCCTCATCACACCAATGGGTGAACCGGGCCCCGAACCCGATTCCGCCGACCCACCTCCATCCAAAAGGGCCCGCACTACGGTCACAGATCCAGTGGTGGATCTTACGGAGGATGATCCACCAGCCACTCCGCCCACAGCAACTTTGATTCCGGAGGAACCTCTGATCGATCCGGCAGAGTTCCTCAACCTCCGCCTCCCTCCCACTTCTTTCACTCCGTCCACCGCTCCCACCGGCCGACCACCTGCCACCTCCCCCAATCCATCCAACTCATCAGCCACTGTGTCAGATTCGTTGATCCGGGAACTTTTCGGAGGTGACCACGGGGTGGAAGTCACCTCCAGTACTGCAGCCATGGTACCACCGGTTGACCCCGTGGCCACGGCCCAGGACCCTCATGCTACTATATCTACCAGGTTCACGAATGGGGGGGCTGATTCGGCTGCCCCTCCCCCAGAGCAGACCACGCAGCAAGACCGGCCGGAGCCCGAGATGGCCACTTCAGTGCAGCAGCAGACGCCGGTCCATCCTCCAGAAACTTCCAGCCGACCATCGGCCAGCCACCAACCTTCGCAGGAGAGGGTACCAGAGCAGGGCACACCCAGCATGACCAATACAGAACAATGGAGTCCAGCACAGCTGTACCTGCTCATTCAGCGGGCGACCCTCAAGGCCGAGCAGATTCACACAGAGCTACAGCGGCGGTGCACCGAGCAGCAGAATCAGATCACGGTGCTTACTGAATAGCGCAATCAGTTGCTGCGGGAGAAGACCAACCTCCAGAAGCATGCCAACATTGTTATTCAGGCGCTGTCCAGCGTATGGCCCGCTGCAAGGGCTCACCATGCCCCACTCCCTGCTGGTATAGAGGAGGACAGTATAGCACTACAGGCTCACCACCTCAGGGAAGTTTTCACTATTGTTTGCAGGGAGAACCAGGAACTCCAAGCGGCGTTAGCCGCACGACCTACCCTTCCAGATCCACCCAGTGACCATTCAGGACAGGTGACTGCCAAACAGACGCAGGCAGTCAGTCTACAAGCAACTCTCCATTCCACTGCAGCCGCGGCTTCTGCCCTTCTGCGAAGTCTGCAGGAGTGCTCACTCGCGCTAACGGTCAAGACGCAACCTATCGCTGCCCAGCTGCAACAGATTGCCTGGGACATTCAGGCAACAATGGACCCAGCAAGGTTAGATCAGCTCTACGCCTAGTCGGACGAGCTGGAACTTCACATGCAACAGACTGAGGCCGAATCGGCAGCGGCCAAACATGTCATCCGGGAAATTCGTCCGCCCCTTCGCACCCATGCTGACGCTATGCACCAGCTGGATACCAAAGCTGAAGCCCAGCTCGCCACGCTGTTCGGGGCTTCCCCGACGTCCATAGACGAAGCCGCCGCCAACCGAATCTCAAGAGAAGCCGACCTGCTTATGCAGGAATGGCAGCAAGCGGTGGAGGCCTTCACAGAGCTTAGAGACATAGCCCTCCGCCGGGTCCCGGAGTTGGGGCCCTTGTTTGAACAACCAATTGGCGGAGCACAGCAGGAAAGGGCGCAGGGTGAAGGCACAGCAGAGCAGAGTACGGGTGCCAGCGGGGCAATGGAAATAGAAACTGTTATTTGTGATTGACTCGCGGACGAGTCAAGGAATTGTGGTCGGGGCCTGTTGGGGCCCTTGTTTTTGTTTAGTTTTGAAATATTGGCCAAGACATTTTGAGTTTTGACCCTTTTTGAGTTGCGGAATAAATACACATGGCAACCGCGACCGCGCCGCAACTACCAGGAGTTGCGGAGCTATCAAGGTGGCGTGGAAGCACTCGATAGCTGGAGATAGAATGGAGATAAGTGCAGATGAAGGAAACACAGCAGAAAACAGAAAGTGGAACACGCAGACATCAGAAGAGAAGCTGAGAGAAGCCGAAGTGAAGACGCAGAGGAGCCGATAGTCGCGAGAGCGGGTGAATAAATAACAGTCACCCGGCTGAAAAGGGGCTTGAATACAGAAGGTTGTTCAGGATGTTAAACGCTGAGAGTTGAATGAGTACTGAAGAAGTCGCGAGGCCAGAGACAAGGAAGGACGCGCAGATCAGCTGTGGAGGATTCATGCATGTGCTTCATATGGTTTCTTATCTTCTCTATTCTACCTTTCTATTCTGAGATTCATCTGTATCAGCTTTGTGAGCTAACAGGAAGATTGCCATGTAATCATGTATTGGGCCAAGAGATTAATATAATGGAAAGTTGCTGTCTCAATAAGATGTTCATGTGCATGTAATGCGTTTATGCTGGTTTAAAATTTTATTTATGAATGTCTGAATGCTTATTAAGTGATCTTGCGTATATAACTTTGTATATGAATGGATGAACCGTCTTTCTTTAGTTGCGGGTTTGTTCCTTGCCCTTGATCTCATCCCCTTTTGCATGTGGTTGGGGCACGCCTCGGGTGAGGCACTTTGCTCTCTGAGCGGGGTGAAAATGCGGCGTGTTCCTAGACTACACCGGACCTTTGTTGGCCACAATCGAACCTGGAGTCTTGTCGCCGAGACTGACTTCTGCGCCCGATAGTATGCTCTCATAGAATAAGTGGGGCTGAAAAGGAAATCCTCATAAGCTGCATGTAGCAAATTCTCCTTGAGCTTGGAAACTCTAGGAAATAATATCCTACCATGATAGTAGATGACCTCATCTCTGATTGAGTAACCACCCTCATGCACTTGGCCATCCAAAATCATACAAGTAAAAATATCCTTGGAATACTCCACCAACAGCTGGGAGTTCCAATATGGATCTATCCTCCATAGTGATAGCACTGATGATCTCTCATGAAGATCACCTATCACATGGTCACCATCTCCTGTGACATATCCTATGCCAAATATGAAAGTTGGAAGGCTGCTATCCTTCCCCTGCTGCTTCTGCCACAGCGCAAAATCTGAAATGGAAGTGGGTACTAATGATGTTGAGAGAATGCTCTCTCTCTCCTTGAGTCTACCCCAGACTCCCAACGCTGCATCAAGCTCTCCCAAGGTTCCCACTCCTTAGAAATCATTGAGTGGTACCTCAAATGGTGAAGCATCCATCCTCCTCTGTTGATCCAGTGGTCTCCCCGGCAAAATGTCTCCATGCAATGAGACATCATCATCAAGAGGTGACTGCATATATGAATGAACAAATATGTCCATGCTTCCACTACGCAATCCAATCACCTCTTAGGTGCATCAACCTCCAAAAATGAATAGGGTTGTATACTCCTCATCTCATGATGTTGGGTCTTCTCCCTACCTCCTCCTTGTGTCTCCATGGTTCCACACCTCCCCAACAATGGCACAGGTAAAACATGAGTTGTGCCTTGATCTCCACACATGAGATCCTAGGGACTTCCTTGCAAAGATGCAAGCATCCCTCTATTTGGAGCAAGAGCTCCTACTTCCTCTGCATGAGGCACTAGATAATATCTAGATGGAATAGCACTGTTGCCCTCAATCTCTGCAACATAAGTGGGCAGCCTCCCAATGATTAGATCCCTTTTTGAAAAAGAGATCTACATGCTCATTTTTTCAAAAGTGTGAGAATAAATTTTCTTCTCTGGCAAAGTATGGTGCAAGTTTTTAGCCTTCCCCATGGTTTTCTGCAATGGTACTGCGTTCTCATGCAAGGGTTTTTTTTTAGTTTTCTTTTTTAGCTCCACCATGTGTGTTTCATGAATCCTTCTATCAAATATTTCCACTAATGCCTTAGTGAAATTAGCATAAGATGCAATGTTTACATTTCTCAAAGAAAAGGATTCAAAGATCCACCAGGCATAAGCCTTACCTCTCAAATGCAGTGCTGCAACTTTGATGGCTTCATTCCCTGGAATTTGGTGCTACTGCAAGAAGGTCTCTAACTCCTCCACCCAAGCTTTGGCTGAACATACAGGTGAACCTTCAAAGATAGATAGATGAAATCTATCTTGCTGCTCTTTTCCTTCCACCTTGTGCTTGCAAAACTCTGAAAAACTGAGATGATCCCGGTATTTCTGATTTTGAGACTCATACTCCTTCAAGAAATCAATAAGGGTTTTCCTCCCAGCAACATCTTCTATTCTTTCTATCTCTCTTCCGAAATTCTGGGCATGTGACTGCGTTGTGTATGCAAGTGTGTAGCTGCTTGCTCACACTCTTCATTTGACAATCTAGAGTTTTCTCTAGATTCAAACCCTCTCAGAGATTCTTCATGCATCTACCTCCAGATCTTCTTGAACTCCTCATGAATAATATGTATAGATTTAGGAAGAATCTTTGTAAGCTTATCCCCTTTTCCTTCTCCAAAATATAGAGTCTTTTTCCTGCTTACCTCTTTGTCTCCTTGATGAGAATAGGAAGTGCAGGGTTCTTCCTCTTATTTCTGCTTATCCTCCTTGGGGAGGTTCTTCATGGATCTGAAATATGATGAGATAAAACTCATCCTCTTCAATGTTCTGATCTCTTGGGATTAGACTCACAGGCTAAGCCAAGACTATGCTTTGATACCACTGTAATATTCCAAATCTGGAACAGCTAGTAAGGCATGACTGGAAAACGCATTTTCTAGTAATTGTTGCTACAGGATTTGAAACTAGGACCTGGATCCCTTAGATCAATGCATCTAAGTCCTAAATACAAGAGGAGGCTCCAAGGAAATCCTTCTAGGTGGGTTAAACAGATCTCCCACACCTAGTTGTCCTTAGAAAGTGTCCGATGAGGGACTGCAACAAATCTTGAGCAAGAGATGGAATAACAACGTTATTCTTAATGAGCCAGCATATATAGAGATAAAAATATCCAATAATTGATGTTATATCAGCAAAATAGTACATATCTTTAGGAAAAAATCACTCAAGTAAAGTAATGTAAGCCTCAGCAACACATGCACAAGAAAATGAAGATCTCTGCTATATATGTATAAACCCAAGTTATGACAGCGTTGTCTATAGGAGACACTGCAACATATAAGATGAAAATACATTGATAGCTCAAGAAATGTGGGGGAGAAAGCTATCAACCCCTGAAAATAACTATACAACAATCCTAAGAAGGATTGGCTGAAATATAAGTACAAATGGCAAATATGGAAAAATGCCAGAGTTGCTGGGCTGCAGCTGCAACTCAGAAAATAGAAATGGATGAAGATAGTTGATTATGCTACATATGATGCATATATATCATCCAATGGATCTCTCAGGTGAAAGGCTGATGCAATCCCTGAAGATCTTTCCCTCCAAAGTAGTGGTGCAACCCCTACTACAAATGATGCTAAAAAATAACGCAGTCAAGGAGCTGGACTACGCTGTAGGAGATAGAGAATGTTTGGCCTGGTGCCAAATATGTACAATCAGCTTAGAAACCTCCTTCACTAACCTCCCATAGGAATAGGAGCTCCCTCCTCTGAAAGATGAGCCAAGGAAAGGTGTTGTGGAACCCTCCACTGCAACACCCAGCAATACTACGTTATACTTTAGCAGAAATAACGCATTGACTAATGGTAGTGGCTTTGGCCTTGAGCCAAGATGTGGATAAATGAAGTGCAATCCTTCAAGAGGCCTCTCAAGAAGGAGAGGAAATCCTAAACAAGAATCCCTCGTGCTAAGCAGCACTAAAACTCAGCTGAATAGCCGGAGAATGAAAAGTAGTCTTCCAAACCAATGATCAAATGCTCAAAGATATCTCACTATGGCTGCCTCTTCCTCCTTTTATACAAGTGAATGCCTCTTTTCCATGGACCCCACACATTAGGGTTTCTTCCACAATTAATATTTCTCCCTCTCAAACTACGTTGTCTTCTCATGCAGGCTACACCTCTTAGGAAGCATTGTTGACTTGGTCAAACTTGACCTTGTCCTCATGCAATGCCCCTTTTCACACTGGAAGGTGCAAAATAAAGCTGCTCCATTGATCCTTTTCACACTATGAAGGGTCTTATTCCTACTCATGGGCCTTTTACCCATTTTATTCACCTCCTAAGTGAAATTAGTAAAAATTAATATTCCAATTTGTTGCATGCAAATTTTGGAATATTACAGTCTTAGGGCATGTAGCAACTGAAATGATAGGGAATGATAGACCCTTGATCATTGGTCCTGGATATGATGCCCAGTTAACCAGGTCATTGGGAATGGTGCCCAAATTGACCTATAACAAAAACCTTGAAATTTGACCCTTTATCCAACATGGTTAATATAGAGGATGATCAGCCTGAGTTAATATTTGGTCCCACAATCGATGGTTAGTCTGAAGATAGTGAGGTCCATCTAGTTTACTTGAGTCTCAAATTCCACCAATTTATCCTTCATAACACTGTGTTAGACTCTGGGGCCTCCCAAAACCTCATGCCCAAAGCCATCATGGAGAAGCTTGGCCTTGACATAGCCCGCCCATATCATGATTTATATTCTTTCGATTTTGGTTGTGTTTGTTGTTTGGGTATAATCAAAGATCTAGTTGTCTCCCTGGAGCAGATCCCGACAAAAAATTTCCTAATGGATGTGGTGATTGCTAACATTCCTCCACATTTCGGTATGTTGTTATCAAGATCCTGGGGGGTTAAATTGAGAGGTACACTGCAGTTGGACTTTTCCTACGCAACTATTATTTTCTTCGGTCAAATGAGAAAACTATATCATGAGACTAAAATGAAATACATGATCACAAACAAGGAAATGCCTAATAATCATCCTATAAACGTTGTACATACAAACTTAGAGTCCTTCATTTTGTACAATGACTCTGGATGAAATGATGTAGATTGTCATTATTAGAAATATAGGATGCTCCTGAGATTTCAGATTGCATTAGAACAGTGTTAGAAAAATAGAAAGAGAATCTGCCTACTATATCTGAACAACCATCAGAGAAGGCAGATGAAAGTTCAAAATAGCATAAAGAATCAGATCAGAAAATTGTGTCAAATCAGAGTCAGGAGTTTCAGCACCTTGAGGAATAACATGGTCTTTGGAGCATGGAATTTGATGGTGTTGTTGGCAAAGATGGGGTCGACATTGGTTTATGGATCCATAGACCATTTCCACAACAAAATAATGTCCCTAATAATGTGATATTGTGTTCCTACAAATTAGCATTCAATTGCACAATTAATGAGGCCAAATATGAGGAACTCATTACTGGTTTGAAAATTTTAAAAAACTTGGGAGCTAGAAGAATTGCAGTCCACGATGATTCATAGCTGGTAATTAAACAAGTCAAAGGTGAGTATCAAGCTAATCACCCAAGGATGAGGTAATATAGGAATGCAACACTTGACATTTTTTTCAAAATATACACTTAAAGTTGTGCCAAGGTTACAAAATCTGATGGCTGATTCATTAGCCACTACTGCAAGTAATTTTAGATTTGCAATGTTTTCAAATAAAAAATTTGAAATTCATGTGAAGCACAGGCTCGCCATTCCTGATAACTTGTGGTTTTGCAAGTATTCTGGGACGATAGGCAGGTGAAAAATTTCCATCAAAGTGAAGGTGATTTTGATAACTGTTCTATGGATGAAGTGTACTACAAGGATGACCAAGTCATCGAGGCAGATCAAATTGACATACTTCAGATCAAGGATAATAATATTTCAAAAGGTCTCATACCTTTGGAAGAATTATTTGATCAAGATGACGTGGCAAGAAAACCTACATTGGTTCCCACAGAAAAAGGCGTAAAAGATGTTAATATGGAACAGAAGATTAGCCAAAGTTCATCAAGCTTTCAAATTCTTTGTCTCCCTAGGTAAAGACTAAATGTGTTGATTTTTTAACAGATTTTTTTGATGTGTTTTCTTGGGATTACTCAGATTGAAATGTGTACGATAAAGATATCATTCAACACGCCATCTCGATAAAGCCAACCCAAAATCCTTTTAGGCAGAAGTTCAGGAGAATAAACCCAAAGTTTTTGTCGTCCATTGAAAAGGAAGTAAACAAGATATATAAGGCAGGTATTATTGTTGCAATCCAATTTTCTAATTGGATGTCCAATTTTGTTCCAGTGCGAAAGAAGACCGACGAAATCCGACTAAGTATATATTTCAGAAATATAAACAAAGTGTCGATGAAAGACAATTTCGCGCTACCCAAAATGGACCACATACTTCAGCAAGTTGTAGGAGACACCAAGATGTCATTTTTGGATGGTTACTCAGGGTACAATAAGATCCTTGTGCATGAGGATGATCAGGACAAGACAGTGTTCACTACACCATGGGGTATGTTTAAATATGCTAAGATGTCGTTCAGTTTGAAGAATGTTGGGGCCACTTTCCAACGTGCCATGGACATAGAATTCGGTAACAAGAAAAAATTATTCCTTGTTGTTTATTTATATTATTTGACTATTTATTCAAATTCATATGATATGCATTTACACTATTTGAGAGTTGTGTTCCAGCGATGTAGAAAATTTGGGATGTCTCTTAACCCTAAAAAGAGCTTATTTGCAATGGAAGAAGGAAATATTTTGGGTCACATCATTTCAAAGGATGGGATCCAAGTAGATCCTTCTCGAGTTGAATTGATACAGCAAATTGATTTCCCTCGCAACAAGAAGGAAGTCCAAGCATTCAACGCTAGGATGAATTTCCTACGTAGGTTCATTCCCAACTTAGCATAGCATCTTAGGGAGTTAAATAACATGATAAAGAAGGAAAATGATGTAAAATGGTTTGAAAATGCTCATAAGTTATTCAACTCGGTGAAATTTTATTTGACCACTGCTCCAGTTTTGACAAGTCCTGATTATTCACTAGATTTCATTATATTTTCTTTTGCTTCTAAGCATACTTTGGCAACGGTACTAATGCAGAAAAAACATGGGATAGAGTTGCCAATAACACTCTTCAGTTTCACAATAAGGGATGCAGCCCTCCGATACAATATTATCAAGAAACGGGCCTTGGTTTGGTTAAAGAACTCAAGGACTTTCGTGTTTATATTTTTCACTCACATATTTTGGCATGTGTTCCAAACACAGCTGTTAAAGAAGTACTCATGCAAACAGATCCAGAAGGAAGGAGAGGTAGACCGATATCAAAAATCTTAGAGTATGACCTTGATATCAAGCGGACCAAGTGGATCAAATGACAAGGCTTAGCCAAGCTCATGGCTTAGTGAAATCTACATGCACTTGACATCAATCTTTATCTGCACTGTCCAAATGAGGAAGAAGGTGTAAGTCTTATTCAACAATCAGATCTCTTTTCATCATCTCCATGATATGTTGATATCATTTATGTGTTGCAACATTTGAATCCTCCTATGGGCATGTCAAAGAGTAAGATTAGGTCCTTGAAACTTAAGGCTTCAAAATATTGCATACTAGATAGTGCACTCTACTAGAAGGATCCTGGAGGTGTGTTACTCAATTTCTTGGTTGAAGATAAATCCAAAGAAGTGATGAAGGATTTCCACCAAGGAGATTTTGGAGGTCACTTATCTTGGAAGACTATGTCCAAAAAAATACTAAGAGTGGGTTACTATTGGTCGACATTGTTTGCAGATTTGTAAAAGACGGTCATGAGCTGCCATGAATGCCAACTTTTCCAAGATAAATGTAAGCTTTTTCATTTACCATTACAGCCCATTTCAGTTGAATCTCCTTTCCAATAGTGGGGCTTATATTTTATTGGTGAGATACATCCACCCTCATCCCAGTCATGAAACTTTTACAAGAAGCTGGAAGCAAAGAGAATGACATAAAATGCAAAATAAACCAAATGATTCACCTACGACAGACAAGAGAATAATTTTTTCAGAACACTTCCAAGCTCCATGATAAGATCAAGAAAATATATGACAGAAAAACCAAACAAGATGATTTCAAGATCGAAGATGTAGTACTCCGCTGGGATGCTAGGAATGAAGACAAAGGTAAACATGAGAAGTTCAATAATTTATGGAAAGGGACTTTTAAGATTACAGCTTCTCGTGGACAAAATCCATATCTCTTGGCAGAAATGGATGGGAAAAATTGCTTAGGAGGGCCATTTAATGGTAGGCTCTTGAAGCACTATCTTTTTTGATCTCAAATGGTGAAAATTTTATCATCTCCATTGTCTATATCAGTTTGATATTCCTGTAAGTGTGAAGTGGAAAAGAACTGGAGTTCAGAGCCCGAAGTGAAGGCCATGGAGCTTCATTGATTTACTACCATTTTCAAGTTCAGTTTTCATAAAATTAAGTTAAGTTTTGAGTCATTGTTTCAGTCAATTTCAGTCATTTTTAAAAAATCAGATTGTGTCATTGAGTTGTCAGTATTTAGTCATGCATTTTAGTTTGAAGTTTTTTGACCGTATTGGCCCAATGGTTAGGGACTTGTTCTACGGTGTTATTGACACCTACAAGGATTTTACATCCCCAATAAGGCCGATGTTAGTGTCAGAACCTTCATTCTTCAACCAGTGATCAAAACCACTCTTTTTATATTCATTTTAGGGGTCCCACTCAGAAATTTTATATCATTCCATTAGGTCATGCAAAAAATTGATTCACTGAGGGTAACCCTAGTCATAATACCTCACTCTCCCTCAAAATTTCACAATTGTTGACCCAAATTCATGTCTTGTTGAACATAAACTAATCTTAAAATCTCATTTCTCTATGTCATTATGTCAGTCAAAGTCAACCATGGAGTCAGGTCATCCAAGGTCCCATTAGGTCAACTAGGTTTTATTTTTCAAGGTCCATAACACAAAATTTCATCTCAATAAGGTCAGAAAAGGTGTGAGAGTGATTCAAATAATACTTTCTCAATCATCTGCAAAGGATTTATCCCGTCAGCACTTTTTTGTTTTTTTCCATGTGTCACTATTTATACCCTCACCTTGCATCCCTAATTCATTCTTCATTCAATTTCTTGTCCTAATGATGGATCCCCATTGGGATTCGAAACTTCAACCAATGTTTTATAATATTGTGGATAATCTAGAGATTTCTTCAATAAAATAGAGCCACAGAAGCTTGAAACCATGATTTTAAAGTTGTAATTTTGGTTTTGGAGTATGATTTTCATACCAAAATGTATTTTATTCAAAACAGAGATGTAATTTATTTTTAATTTTTATGTAATTTTATGCTCATAATATGTAATAAGCTTTGTCCCAAGCTTCCAACTCAAATTTCACATGCCAAACTGAAAGTGAAAAGTACCAAACTCCGGCAACATCATTTTACAAATAAGAAAAATCAAAGGAAAAGGGTAATCAACAATGTTTTCAAAAGGGTGAAATGAAACATTAGAAAAGTGGGGTTTTCAATCTAAATTCAAATTCACTTAAGTATTTATCACTCATTGACATCATTTCAAATTCATTTGTCTCCTCCAAACACCAAGAAAGCACTCTAACATAGAAAAATTTTGATTTTATGGGCGAAATTGGTAAAAAACTGAGCAAAGGGCGCAAATGCTTAAGAGAGGGTGAAAACGCTTCTATGAGGGCGCAAATGCTACAGGCATTGCGCAAATGACCAGGAAGCCCTAAAAACGCATTAAAGTGGCAAAACATCATCTCCAAAGCTTCATCAACCTCCAGCAAATGAGTAAGATATAATTCCATTGAATACCATCTTTATCAATTTCATGTGTTGAGTGTTGTGAAGTTTAGGTTAGAATTTGGTGTTTGAAAATGTTTAAAACCCTAGTATCCCATTGCATTCTTGAAAATTCCCAAATTTCACTCCCTTACACCTTTATACCCTTCTCACAATTACAAATACCCATTCCCTAAACCTTGTTTTACAAAATTCCCTTTCCCTAACCCTTTTTCCCAAAACTCTAAGCCCTAGGTGCTACATTTACCTAGGCTCCATATCCCCTCCCCCATTTCATACATCCCTAGCACCATCTTCTTAATTTTATCTTTCCCATTCCTCATTCCTAAAAACACATTTCACACCATCCACTTCCCTATGGTTTTGATAAAAAACACCATGGTAGAAGAGGAAGAAAACACATCATACAGTGAGGGAGAGGAAATAGAGGAGAGGAGGCCAAATAAAGGGGGAAGAGTACTCAGACTTGAACCTACCAGCACTAGGGAAATCTTGGCTTCTCCATTGACTGTAACATGCTTCAAACATGTTGGTTGTTATGAGTTCTATGAGAAAATTTAGAGGGTCAAACACCATCCCATGCTAACCAGACTTTTCATATTTGGACTCCATGAAAACCAAGTTACTTTAGCTAGAGTCACTTTTACTATATCAACTGCTATCATTTCAACTACCATCAGGATCCCAAATGTTGGGGATAATTGATTCAAGAAAGGTAGTTTGGTGAAACAAGACTTTGAATTTTTCTTAAAACTAAGACACAAGAATGTTACAAAGAGGTTCTTTCCTTTTTTTGACCTCCTGTACAGATATACACCAATGATGAAGATAATCATGAAATAATTTTCATGTGAAGGTAGATTTTCGAGGCTTTATTACTATCACATCTGGCTCTTAATGCATTTCACTAGGGTAAGGATGCTTAACATACCCTACTACCTTTTCCAGAGCACAGATAAGATGGCATACATTGCCCAGAAAAAGGAGTATGAACAGCAAATGAGAAGTTTATTCCATCATTCCCTCATTAAAATCATAGTCCTCTACCATTTCAATCAACTAAACATTGAATGGAGTACCTTCATAGCCAGTGATATTTTCAAAGAGACATCTACTCAGTATGCACAAAATGTCCCTTCATCATCCAAGCCATCCACTTCCATCCCTCCATCTCAGCCCATAGCACATTAATCATCATTAGATCAGTCCCCTCCTCCTCCTTCATCTCCATCTCATCATGACATTGGATCAACTAGCAGGATTGAGGACAATGAGCCTAAGTGGGCTAGTATGGTTGAGGTTGAGCCATTTCCAAAAACCTACCAGAGAGGCCACAGGCATGTGTTTGCTCCACACATAGTGGAAGGGGCCATACCTTCTGCAACAACAAAGTAGGTGGACAAAGGCAAAGCAAAGGTGATTGAGGCAGTCATTCATGATGAGGAGGACCTTCATGAAACGGAACGGGAATTTCAGCTTGTTGACCTAGATGAGGATGAAAATGAAAAAATTACTAATGCAACCATCAAAGGAAAAAATGTCAAGATTAAGGAGCTCCAAATTAATCTTGATAGGGTCATATATGTCATAAACTTCCTTGAGCAAGAGAATGAGAAATTGAAGACTAAACAGGTCATTGATGAGGTCAAGTATATCACTACTCAAAGGGGGGCAAAAAAATCCAAAGTTATGCTAGATGAGACACTTGAAAAGTATGGCTTTCTTGATTAAAAAGAGGAACAAGCACCAAGAAAGAGACCTAGAACTAGAGCGTTGAAAAGAGCTCTAGCTCTAAAAAGACAAAGTGAGGCTGAGCTTGCTGATCAACTAACCCTAAATGAGCAACTTTCCATAGTGATCAGTGAAAATAGGGAGACATGGCTTGATAGAGCCAATTAGCATTTGGAGAAGCTTCTAGCAAAGGCTAATAAAGACAATGACTTATTGAGGAGGAAATTCAAACACCATGCTCTAAAGGAGAAAATTGTAATGGCCAAGCTCAAAAGAACCAATGAACAAATTGAAGATTTGACCATGGAAGAGAAAAATAATTTGGACATACTTGCAGAGGCTTCCCTCCAACCTAGCCACATCATCATCTACCATTCTACCAGTTTTGAAGCATTTTGAAACTTTTATGTAAAATATGGGATTTTCTGAGTTTTTCTGAACATGCATTTATTTCAGAAAATTGGTCATTTACGCAGTGCCTTAGGCGCTACGCAAATGTTTGGGGCACTTTTTGAGGCAAATAATACCACCATTGGATTCCTAAAGACATATGCATTCTATAAAATCATGTTTCCAGCCTTGATTTGTAGATTTGATAGGTGAAAAGGTAAAAAAAACTACCTAAAAATCACATTTCTGCCCCTGTTTTGGCCTAGGCACTCCGTAAATACCAGCCTTGGGATAATGACATTTTGAGGGGACAAATCAACTTCATTTTGAAAACTGGAGGCATATTCGAAAATAGCACTTGAAGGGCTTTCCAACAAGCCATATTGGGCCTGATTTGGACACCTTCAGGTCAGTAAAAAGTGGCCTTGAACATGGAGGGCACAAATGACACAGCGAGGGCGCAATTGACATAGTGAGGGCACAAATGGCCATTTTGATGATATTTTGAAATTTCTCTGTAATTTTGACTCTACATCATATAATCATGCTTCTACCAATGTAATTAAAGATGTTAAATATAATAATTCTATGGATTAATTACCTAGGGGTAGATTCATTTGGTAAAATTTATCATTGAGTCAAAATGAATAAGTTTGAATGTAATTAGGAATGAGTCACTTGGACCATCCTATACTTCAGCTTTCAGTTCATCACTTTGTGGATCTCTTCCTCACCTCATGGATTAGACCCCTGAGGATGTGTGAATGTTGTTTTGATGTCTATTTAGTCCCTTCTTCATAGTAAGGGTTGGAATCGGTTTGGTTGTTATCTTATTGATCAAGGAACTATTGTACTCAGTTTTGGCTAGTTAATAAATAAGAGTTGCATCTATTTTGTGGGATACATATGGCATGATGATTATCATTGTGTTTCCTTCAGTTTCATATGTTATAATGTGTTGTATTCATGTTCATTACATCTCTAGTGTATTATCTCTTTTAAGTTGATAGGCAAAACAAATGCGTGCTCATTCTCTGTTTTGGGAAAGTGATCATAATTTGTCCATTTTCCTCTGTTTAGGAAGAATACATCTCCCATGCTCTTTATAAATCCTCATCAATCTGAAAACCATCTCATCACAATCATCTTTAAAGTGATAATCCTTATGCCTACCTTGCCTCGTTGAATCCTTGCAACCCTATCTCATTTTCCCTGACCTAGCTTCCTTGATCTAATATCTTCATCGAGTGAAACCCAACACAAATCAAATCAAAACAGCCTCTTCACTCATATCTAGCCTAAAAACCCTAATTCCTCCAGCCCTCTTGAATGTGACCCTGTGGAGAGATCCCTCTCCGACTTGGTAGGGCTAGCTACCAAGTTAAAAGTTGGGTTTGTGGTTACCTCTGTTGGGATCCCTTCTTCAGCCTTGGTAATCTATCAGAGTGCTAACACATGGTACTTATTGGACAGGACATGTTGGCAGACATGGAACAGGAAATTAAAGTTATAAGGAAGAATATAAAGGTAACACAAGACATGAAGAAGAGTTATTTATACCAACACAAGGCATTTAAGGAGTTTCATGTTGGGGAGAATGTGTATTTTCTCATCAAGCCCAATGTATTATTCCCAAATGGGAAAAGCAGGAATATAAACCAAAATGCTGGAAATAGCAGAAAATGTTAACACATTACATATGAGACAAATGATAGATCCATGGTATTATGTATAACAGCGAGAAAATAAGTACAATATCTTGGGGATCAAGTCCCTCAAGTGAGGCAAGAGAAGCCTCCAATGCCTAAAAGCACTAATACATGTAATACCACTGCTACACAATGCACTGAAGCAAGTACAACGCAATGTTAGTGGATAATACTATAGCTAGAAACATAAATAAATGGATCTAACGATACCATGCTCATACAAGGCCAAAAATGGATATCTATGCTCCCATACACTTTTCCTAGTTAACCCGGGAAGGGTTTCTAGAAATACGCAAAATACAAATGGTGAGACTAAAGCCATAGGGCTGAAGAGTCACTACAATTGAAGCACAAGAAGGAGGTGGTTGAAACTGATTATAGATCTGAAATGACACTCCTCATATAGATTCTCTCAATGAAGGTTTGATCCCTTCAATGAAGATCTGACCTCCCAAAGATGGCACTAAACCCTCCTTTGGATTTTCTCACTCAAATAACATAGTTAGGGAGTAATACTACGCTGTAGGAGATGTTGCTACCTTGGCCTGATGCCAAAACCTGAAATGAAGCACAGGGACCTTCTTTACTAATCTACCAATGGAAAGGAAGCTTAATCCACTGAAGACAAGCTCAGAAATGGCCTGAAGAAATCCTCCATTGTTGCACCCTACAACTCAGCACATATATAAATAGAATCTGTGTTGTAGAAGAAAGTTGAAGCTTGGCCAAATGTCGAAATGTGAAAATGATAGTGCAATACTCTTCCCTTGAGGCTTATCAAGGATAGAGGTGGGATCCCCACTCGAGAACACCCTTGTGCTAAATAGCACTGCAATCTTAGCTAAATAGTTGAAGAGAGCTCAAAGTCTTAATAGAACACATCAAATAATAATCTAAAACATGATCACAATGGCTTCCATCGTCTTCCTTATATTCTTGGTGAGCTTCCTCACCCTGGGCCCCACTCATTAAAGGCACTACTTCCATGCAAGGGATCTCCCTCCAAAACTGTGTTTTCCCTCATTGAATGTCCACTACTTCCATACCAGTGTTGTTGATTTGGTCAAAGTTGACCCATTCCACATGCTTCTTCCTTTGTTCACACATAGGGGAGCTATCCAGCTCTTTTGATGCCCTCCATTCACATTTGGAGTGGTTTTATTCCTACTAAGGAGATTTATGGGTCTCCCTACCCTCTTATTCTTCTAACTAAGAAGCAAAATTAGATTTTAATATTCCAATTAGTTGCATGCTAATTTAGGAACATTACAATCCTCCAATCCCAAATGTTTCTTGTTCTCAAGCAACTACAAGGATATATATGAAAATTGTAGGGAATCTTCATCCCCATGTGAAGCTCCATCCTCCAAGATATCATCCATATAAAATGAATCACCCTCCAAAATGGTAATTCATAGAAAAAATCCACCAATGTTAGAGGCTCCTCCCAAATACATAAATCTTTCATATGGCTCCCTTCATAAGGAAACAAGTGATATAATGTAGTAGCCATATAATGTCCCATGCTCCCCTTGAAGCATGAAAAAGTGTGGGAAGTTTCATTCCCAATGGACACATCCAACCAATGTGTCATCCCTCCAATCATGTCCCCAACCATAATAAGAACATCATTAACATATGGGATCACAATAAAAGTCATGCTAGCAGCCATGTGTAGTAATGGAGAAGGACAATGGTCCCTCATGTGCAACCGACATAGTTTTACTCCTAACTGCATAAAAATATGGCATGATGAGAGGTTTCCCCACCACTTGTTTTTTGCCCCAATATTATCACATTCTTGGAGAAGGTGTATGATGTATGGTGAAAATTGAGCATACCCTGCATAAGATATCATCTCCCCAAGATCTCTTAGGGAGTGGCCAGCATCAATGCTGCTTATGGCCTCAAGTAGACCATGAATTCTAGAAGGAAGAGTGCCCCCTCTTGGAGCAATGCCCTGCACATGAATGTTAAGGAAATGCAAATACATAGTAAATTAATCATGATGTATAGAAATACAATCTTTACGATGTACTTGGCTCAAGTTAGTAAGGTGGTTCATAGATGGGCCTCCTCTCACTCCAATGAGAAAGGAAGTGGTTGTGATAACTCTACCAAAGAGTCATGTCTCTCCTCATCCTCCAAAAAATCCATGCATCTCCTCTTTGAAGCCTTACCAAATGAATCACTCCAGGATGGTACGGTATACTCTTATAAAACCAATGGGTTTGGAGAGAAAACCCTCATATGTTGAACCTAGTAGTTTCTCCTTGAGCTTAGAGGCTCTAGTCAAGAAGATCCTACTCTGGAAATAGATGACCCCATATACCACTGCATATCTCCCTTATGATAATTGGCCATCAAGTACTATGCATGAAAAGAGATCCTTGGAGTATTCCACTAATAGCTGGGATCTCCAATAAGGGTTAATACTCAATAATGACAGCGTTGTTGATCTATCATGTGAAGCATCTATCATGTTGTTGCTTTCTTCTTTGACATATCCCATGCCAAATTCATACACTGGGATGTTGCAATCTTGCCTCTATTGCTCCTCCTGCAGCTACCCATGCTCTAGTGAAGGTGGAAGTTTTTGGAGGCTAGCCTTCCATGAAAAGCTATCACCCATCAAAAAATTTCTTAGTTTGGCCAATGTAAGCATGAGTGGCCACAAACCTCTCCCAAATATGGAAGATTCCTCCCAATGTGGAAGTATCTTCTTATTCTCCAAAGCCATGGAGTGGTCTCCTTGCACCATGATGGTGCCATCCATCCCTGAAACATCTTCTCTCAGCGCAAGATGTTTGGTAAAGGTGGGTAATACTGATATTGGGAGAATGTCTCCCTCCTCCTTGAGCCTACCCCAAAATATCTGCATTGTGTCAAGTCCTCCCAAGGTTTTCACCCCTTCAGAATCAACCAGATGTGAAGCATCTTTCATCATCTCCCGATCTGGTGGTCTCCTAAGTGGAATACCTCCATGCAATAAGACATCAATATCAAGAGTAGACTACATATATGAGTGGACTACTTTTTCCTTGCTCTCACTGTGCAAATCAGTCTGCCTCTTCTATGCATCAACCTCATGAAATAGATAGGGGTGTGTGCTCCTAATCATATGATGATGGTCCTCCTCCCTATCTTCTTCTTTCATATTCATGATCCCACAATCTATCAATGATGGCACATGCTGCTCATGGACTATGCCCTGATCTCCACATGTGAGATTCTTTGGAACTTCTTGCAAGAGTACACAAATTCCTCTCATTGGATCCATTTCCCCATCTTCCTCTCCATGAGGTACTAGATCTTCTCCTGTCGTGACAACGTTGCTACCTATTACCTTCTCTTCCCCTTCATAATGAATGGAGGTTGCCTCATAATCATTAAGAGGCTCTTTGTTTATATCCTCTTTTGAAAAAGAGATCTCCATGCCTTCCTTTTGAGAAGAGAGCTCTTCTTGAAATGGGGATATTGCCTCTAGCAAGGTATTCTACAAATTTTTAAACCCCTCAACAGTATTCTGAAATGGATTTGGGTTTATAGATCCTTCCAACTCATTGAAAGGTTTTGTTTGTTTATGCTTGGTTAGCTCAACCAAGGAAGTTTCAGAATGTTTTAGATCAAATATTTTCACTAACCTCGTAGTGAACTTTGCATAAGTAGATACATTTACATGATTCAAGGAAGAAGTTCCATAAAACCACCAGGCATAAGCCTTACCTTCAATATGCAACGCTGCTACTCTAATGGCTTCATATTCTGAAACTTGGTGGTGCTGCAAATAGGTGTCTAGCTCCTTCACCCAATCCCTAGCTATACATTTAGGTGACCCATAAAAAGTAGATAGAAAGAATCTACCTAAATCATGTTGCTTGCACCTCTTGCTTCTATTGTGATTGCTAGGTCTTCTATTCTCCTTTATCTTGCAAAACCCTTGGAAGTTTAGATGATATCTGAACCTCTGTGACTGAGATTCATACTCTTGAAGATAGTCACCAAAAGTCTCCTCCTTTGGTACATCTCCTTCCTCCATCTCTCTTTGCTATGAACATAAGCATGGTAGAGAATTATAGATCTGATTGTGTGGCTGAATGCTCACACCCATAATATGAATAAAATGAGATTTCTTCATGTGAAAATATTTTTGAGGGATCTTCATGTCTTTCCCTCCTCATTTCCTTGATTTATCTGTTAAGCTCATGCATAGCTTGGATAAGAAATTCTGAAAACTTCTTTCCCTCCATTTCTCCAAATAATGGAGACTTACCTTTGTCTCTTCTGTGAGTCTTCTCCTTTCTGTGAGAATATTCTTCTTCTTCTGATAACATAGATGAAATGTTGTCATAGGCTAAGCCAAGATTATGCTCTAATACCACTATAATATTCCCAAATGGGAAAAGTAGGAATATAGACCAAAATGTCGTCACTAGCACCAAATGTTAACACATTACATATGAGCCAAATGATAGATCCATTGTATTATGTATAACAACAAGAAAATAAGTACAATATCTTGGGGATCAAGTCCCTCAAGCTAGGCAAGAGAAGCCTCCAATGTCTAAAAGCAATAATACATGTAATACCACTACTACACAATACACTGAAGCAAGTACAACACAGATTTAGTGGCTAATACTACAACTGGAAAACGTAAATAAATGGATCTAATGATACCATGATCATACAAGGACAAAAATGGAGATTTATGCTCCCATACACTTTTCCTAGATAACCCGGGAAGGGTTTCTGGAAATACACAAAATACAAATGGTGAAACTAAAGCCCTAGGGCTGAAGAGTCACTTCAAATGAAGCACAAGAAGGAGTTGGTTGAAATTGATTATAGATCTAAAATGGCACTCCTCCAATAGATTCTCTCAATGAAGGGATGATCCCTTCAATGAAGATCTAACCTTCCAAAGATGGCACTAAATCCTCCTTTGGATCTACTCACTGAAATAACGCAGTTAGGGAATAATACTGCATTATAGGAGATGTTGATGCCTTGGCCTGATGCCAAAATCTGAAATGAAGCACGGGGACCTTCTTTACTAATCTACCAATGGAAAGGAAGCTTCCTCCACTAAAGATAAGCTCAGAAATGGCTCGAAGAAATCCTTCACTGCTACACCCTGCAACTCAACACAAATCTAAATAGAATCTGCGCTATAGAAGAAATTTGAAGCTTGTTCAAATGCCGGAATGTGGAAATTATAGTGCAATACTATTCCTTTGAGGCTTCTCAAGGATGGAGGTGGGATCCTCTCTCGGGAACACCCTTGTGCTAAACAACACTACAATCTTAGCTAAACAGCTAAAGAGAGCTCAAAGTCTTAATAGATCACATCAAATAATAATCTAAAACATGATCACAATGGCTTCCATCCTCTTCCTTATATTCTTGGTGAGCTTCCTCACCCTGGGCCCCACTCATTAAAGGCACTACTTCCATGCAAGGGATCTCCCTCCAAAACTGTGTTGTCCCTCATTGAATGTCCACTACTTCCATTCTAGCACTGTTGATTTGGTCAAAGTTGACCCAATCCACATGCTTCTTCCCTTGTTCACACATAGGGGAGATTTATCCAGCTCTTTTGATGCCCTCCATTCACATTTGGAGTGGTTTTATTCGTACTAAGGAGATTTATGGGTCTCCCTACCCTCTTATTCTTCTAACTAAGAAGAAATATTAGATTTTAATATTCCAATTAGATACGTGCTAATTTAGGAATATTACACCCAAGAAGAGTTCCTTGAGGATTGGATCATGTGGAAAGTTGGCACCACGGTATTGCAAGTCTTTTGAGATCCTTAAGAGGATTGGACCAGTGGCTTATCAACTTGAACTACCTCCAGTAGTGAAATTCCATGATGTTTTTCATGTCTCATTGCTTAAAAGGTATATAAAGGATGTTGATCATGTTATTTATTGGTTTGTATTGCAGGTTGCCCAAGAAGGAGAATTCCATTCGGAACCTCAGTGCATATTGCAGCGGAAACGAATCATGCTTTAGAGCAGAGCCATCGAGCAAGTTAAAGTGCAGTGAAGAAATTTTGGCCCGAAGAAGCTACATGGGAGATGGAAGATCAGATGTGGGATATGTATCCTTCATTTTTATTCAGTTGAGGAAAAGAAATTTTTGTATATATACATATTTATGTAAGGTTGCTATTGTAAATACCGCCATGAGCTAGGTTATAAAGCTCCAATAAGTGGTATGGATGTTATATTGTCATTTATCATGATGGTTTTTGCTTTTGAGCCTCTTATTCATTGTAAATACTACATCGAGCTAGTTATAAAGATCCATGGGTAGCATTTTTTCATTTCAGTGGTTTTGTTGAGGTATAGGTGTGGTTTAACACCGAAGATGATTTCCCCCATAGGGGGAGGTTTTTATAACATGCCCGGGCTTAAATTTTCATGTAATAAAGTTAATAAAGGAAAATAAGACCACAGTTAAGGGACACTTATTCCAAGCTGAACGTTGGGAAAGATATCCTAGTGGAAAACATTTGATGTGTTTATGGTTAATGGGAAATTGGCAAAGGAAATGGCTAAGGCTTTGAAAAGAAAAAAGTATTTTTGGAACATTTATTTATGAAAATAATGGAAATTTGGAGAAAAGGAAGATAAAAGCTCACATGTTGCATGTGAGGAGGAAAATGAAGGAAAATAATGGAAAATTTAAGAAATAGAGGCCTAATTGATAAAAAGGACTCTGAGGATCAATTGGTACCTTTTGTTAGCACATTTTTGGAGATATCTCAACATTAGATAAAAAAGCAAAGAAGGAAAAGAGGAAATAAAAGATCAAGCAAGGAAATGTTTGAACAAGCAAGCTTCGGCAGGAATACTTGTAGGTAAAAAATTGCATGTATTATTTCGTAGCTAGTTTTGGAAAGCATGGCATGTGAATGTTGGTATTTGGTTCTTTTTCTATAGATGGCATGGTTTTGTTGGGTTTTGAAAATGGTTTTCAGCCTTAGGCGTGAAATTTTCGGATAGCCATGGTGTGATGGGATTGTTCTCGGTTTTGAGCTTTGGAATTGCAAGAAGGTTTCATAATCCGGGGTGGAGGTGGTCTCAGGAACATTCCCAAAGGCCTAGGAATCCCTTAACTGGTAATGGTAGGATACACGGTAAAGCCTGAGGGTGCAGTCTTGGTTAGGGCCTAGTGATCCGGTCTGGATTGTGGTAAAGCCTAGAGACTTGGAGATTGAAAATCCCTTAAGGATGGTGAACGAATCTGAAGGAATTCCAAGCTCAGTTTTGTTTTTTGATCTCAGGTCAGGTTTAAGAAAGATCACGGTATGGTGAGGGTGGAGGTGGTTTAACCTTTGGATTCTCTTGGTTTTTTTGGATTGGTTTATTTTTTTGGGAATCACAATTTCCATTAGACCAAAACTCGCAGGTTTTATTCAGCGATCACATCGCCGAAGATAAGGATCCACAAGAGGTGGTTAGTCCACGTCGTGAAACACACATGGAGCATTGGTTTATCCAATGTCCAAAAATATCCCCCCTAAAGCGATTTGGGTGTGTATCGAACTCGTGACCTACACTCTGATACCACTTGTTGGGAATCACGATTGTCATTAGACCAAAACTTACAGGTGTTAGTCAACGATCGCATCACCATACATAAGGATCCATGAGAGGCGGTTAGTCCATGTTGCTAATTAGACAGGGAGCATTGGTTTATCCAAATTCCAACATATCCCATGAGATCCCACATTCATGCTTCGAATATGGCACGGGGGTGACTGGATGAAATAAATATTTGGTTCAGCCATGTCTATGGTCGAGTGGTATGTGGAAGTCCCGAACCTGGTTGGCTCTTGCCTATGTTTAATGAAAGCTAAGGTCTCTTTCTTTTGATTAGTAAATATAATTGTTATTATGTGGCTTTAATGGTTGTTATCTTATGGTTATTTATATGTTTATATGATGGTTATAAGAATGGATATATTAATGGTTTTAGTTATGGCTCTTTTCATTTTTTTACCTGTAACTGAAAGAATAATGGATGCAATACAGAATTAATGTTAATACAACTAATGAGAAAGGGTGGTGATCCTTCTTGTTAAATATCATATGCATTTTCAGTCCCTTATGCTCAGACTTGCATTCATGACGTGTAGGATGTCTATCTACCAAGTGTTTAACGAAATTTTAGACCCACTTGGGGATGGTCAAGTCTAGTCCTTGTTTCAGTTTTGGTTTATAATCATTGTAGTCATGTATTTTATGAGTTCTAAAAGTTATATGGAATTCTGGGCATAGGCTTAGCCCCAACCCTAAAAATTAGCCTTAAATTTTGCAGTCGCTAGCACAACACTAGGAAGAAAAGGCCAAAGTCATGTAGAAATTTAAACAATAATGTGATGTATTATTGGACTCTCCTGATCTAACAATTAAATCCACTATTAAATACATAACCCTTCTACTTAATTCTTTGCATAAATTAAATCTCCAATTGCAAACACATGAAGAAAAATAAATCGCACATAACAAGATGTTTTTATCAAGAAATCTTAAAGCTAAAAACCCCAACTATCATATATTATGTATATCATGGATCATGAAACAATCTCATACAAAGCTCTAATCATAGAGCTCTCAGTACAACTTCCATTTTCTCACATTGTCATGCAAAAATTGGTTCACACATGCACCAATTTACTGCCTCCTGACAACCTGCCTCCACTGCGCAATCCCTATTGATGAAGATCCCTGAATGAATTCGATATTGCCTTGCCTTGACTAGGCAATCCTCATTGGCATCTCCAATGTGTGTGTAGATGCATTGAATACATCACTATAGTCACAAATAATAGTCAACCAGACCCTTTCACCTATCTCTCCACTGGGTCTCCACTGGATCTGACATGTAAGTAATTAACGGTAGTATTTCTTTAGTTGCATGTGAGACACTGCTTGTGAATTAATTAAATAACTAACTCGCCGATCTCTCACTAGTGTATCTTTAACTACAACTAGCACAACTGACTGAGTTTAACTCACTTAACTAAGTTAAACTAAATAACAACTCACATAACTACTCTTCCAACTTTGTTACAACTTTGTCACACTCAGTTACAACGAATTTTGTTGTGCATGTCCCACCAACTAACCTTGGAACTCGTAATTCCTTCAATCAACTAGTTTTCCACATCAGTTAACTAAAATCAAGTGCTTCAAGAGAATAATTTATTATTTATTATATGATTATTATTTATTAAAAAAATTATATATTACAGAGAAATGCAACACATAAAATATGCAGAAAACACAAGCATACAAAACACATAAAGCCAGAGAGACACAGATATACGTAGTTCACCCAGTTTGGGCTACGTCCACCCCAAACAACCAATCCTTCCTTTCTATTATCTAGCGAAATGAAGATACAGAACCTACAACAAATCCGATGTAATATCCTCTATTCTCTCTCACAGTCTCCCTATCTATTTCTCACTCTAAGAATACACATACAATACACAGCCACAATACAATACCCTCATACAAGCGAGGGGTTGCCTTCTAGGGAAAAAAAAACCCTAAAATAAACATAACTTCTACCATCAGATCATCCGCCTAATGAACGACTCAGATTAACTAGAAATTACTATACTTTTACACGGCAATTTTACATCTATTTTTAGCTTCGGGGGCACTGCCCCCAAAACACCCCGCCAGGGGGGGCTCCATAAACTCACAGCCCCCCCTAGACCCCCCAAGTAGCGTACAATTACAGGCAGTTTTGCTGCACCATTAAGGTACAGGGGTTGTTACACCATTTTTTGGTCATCTAACCTTTTATCATTAGA